>CAUYQV010079232.1:0-43502 GCA_963574575.1 Galagoides demidoff
CTGTGGTCCCAGCTACTTGGGAGGTGGAGGCAGGAGACTCGCTTGAGCCCAGGAGTTGGAGGTTGCTATGAGCTGTGATGCCATGGCACTCTACCCAGGGGGATAGCTTGAGGCTCTGTCTCAAAAAATAATAATAATAATTGTTGAAAAGTGATTATCAAGAACTGCTCATCAAAGTTTGCATTGTTGTCAGGCCCTGCCCTGCCCTGCCTGCCCTGTCCCCTGCCCGCCCACCCCCCCCATGTTGTCCCGCTTTACAAATGTTAAAATCTGGTCACCCTAGACAAGATAAGTAATTTGGGTTCAAAATATTGTCAAGTGGGGCCTGGTGAGAGGCCTCACACCTGTAAATACTAGCACTCTGGGAGGCAAAGGAGGGTAGATTGCCTGAGCTCACAGGTTTGAGACTAGCCTGAGCCGGAGAGAGATCTCATCTCTAAAAATAGCTGGGTGCTGTGGTGGGCACCTGTAGTCTCAGCTACTCAGGAGGCTGAGACAAGAGAACTGTTTAAGCCCAAAGGTTTGAGGTTGCTGTAAGCTGTGATGCCAGGGCATTCTACTGAAGGCAACAAATAAAACTCGGTTTCAAAAAAAAAAAAAAAACAAAAGGCTCGGCACCTGTGGCTCAAGCGACTAAGGCACCAGCCTCATACACCTAAGGTGGTGGGTTTGAATCCAGCCCAGGCCTGCCAAACAATAATGACGGCTGCAACCAAAAAAATAGCCGGGCATTGTGGCAGGTGCCTGTGGTCCTAGCTACTTGGGAGGCTGAGGCAGAAGACTCACTTGAGCCCAGGAGTTGGAGGTTGCTGTGAGCTGCGATGCCACAGCGCTCTATCCAGGGGGATGGCTTGAGGTGCTGTCTTAAAAAAAAAAATGTTGTGAAGTACTGGGTACTCCAGGAGTCAGCAAACCAAGACCCACAGGACAAATTTACCCTGTACCCCTGTGCAGAGTTTGTGTAGGGAATGGTGTTTCCTTTTTTTAAATTATTTTTTGATAGAATCTCTACCAAGAGCAAGAGTGACAAAGTGATACTTTGTTTCAAAAAAAAAAAAAAAAGAAAGAAAGAAAGAAAGAAAGAAAAAAGAAAACACATTATAGAACTACCGTGAGGTAATGGCAAGAGCGTGTCATCAAAGATAGAAGGAGGGGCAGTGCCTGTGGCTCAAGGAGTAAGGCACTGACCCCATATACTCTAGGTGGCAGGTTCAAACCCAGCCCCAGCCAAAAAAAAAAAAAAAACCTGCAAAAATCAAAGATAGAAGGGAAGAACACTATATACTTCCTTCTCAACCTTCAAACTATTGCAGGAAGATCAGGCCCAAGGGAGAGGAAGAGCACCCAAACACCATGTTTATAAGAGGAAGGGCTTTATTCACCAGCTGGAGCTTATGGCATAGGAGAATTCCAAATGCAGCTTCAGACTCTTTTTTTTTTTTTTTTTTACAGAGACAGAGTCTCACTTTATCGCCCTTGGTAGAGTGCTGTGACATCACAGCTCACAGCAACCTCCAGCTATTGGGCTTAGGTGATTCTCTTACCTCAGCCTCTTGAGTAGCTGGGACTACAGCCACCTGCCACAATGCCCGGCTATTTTTTGTTGCGCTGGTTCTAACCCTCCACCCTTGGTATATGGGGCCAGCACCTTACTCACTGAGCCACAGGCACCACCCTTCAGACTCCGTCTTAAAAAAATAAATAAATAAATACCTCATGAGTCAGCTTCTTTAGATGGCCCCATTTTGGGGGGGTTTAAAAAATAAATAAATAAATAGCTAGGGCGGCACCTGTGGCTCAAAGGAGTAGGGGGCCAACCCCATATGCCAGAGGTGGTGGGTGCAAACCCAGCCCCGGCCAAAAAAATAAATAAATAAAATGATAAATAAATAAATAAAGTAAAAATAAAAAAAGCGGAGGCAAGGAGATCACTTGAGTCTGAGTTGTAAGTTGCTGTGAGCTATGATGCCATAGCACTCTACCCAGGGTGACAGCTTGAGACTTTGTCTCAAAATAAAACAAAAGGCTCGGCATCTGTAGCTCAAGTGGCTAAGGCACCAGCCACATACACCTAAGGTGGCAGGTTCGAATCCAGCCTGGGACCACCAAACAACAATGACGGCTGCAACCAAAAAATAGCTGGGCGTTGTGGCTGGCGCCTGTGGTCCCAGCTACTTGGGAGGCTGAAGCAAGAGACTCGCTTGGGCCCAGGAGTTGGAGGTTGCTGTGAGCTGTGATGCCATAGCACTCTACCCAGGGGGACAGCTTGAGGCTCTGTCTCAAACAAAACAAAACAAAACAAAACAAAAACTGTTATGCCTGAAAAATACTCCCAAATGGCCTCAGCAGACAAGTCCAAGACACGCTCCAATGTAAAAGGCAAGAGGTGAGATTTATTCGGGCCCCAGGAAGCCCGGACTCTCATGGCATGCAAGCCAAGGACCCATCTTCAGGCCTAGGCCAAGCCCGAGCCTGGACTCTCCTGGTATACACACCGAGGAAGAGTCTCAAACTCGGGGTGGAGGAAGTTTTTATGGGGTACAGAAAGCAAGAAGGGAAGGAGCGTATGAGTACACTTTTCATTGGTGGTTAGTGATTTCACTAGTAAAGTTACATTCTTGATTGGTGGTTGATGATTTCACTAGTAAAGGAGAATTTAGATTGGTACAGGTGAGGGGTAGGGGATTTCTCAACCGGGGATAGAGGTAGTGTAGCCTAATTAGGTAGTTGAAGGAGAATACCTGAATTTCAGTAGAAACCTGTTACCTATTATGGGAGCTGTTCAAGGGAACTGCTACTTATTACCTATTACGGCAGTTTGTCTGCCTAAGGTGTCTCAATCAGTGGCTTAATGGCTGTGCATGCAGGTGTGGGGGGAGGCAGCAGGGAGTGGCCCTGCGATTTAACAGAGCTTATGCAGTAAACGACAAAATGGCGCTGGTCTGGCCCTTTCAAAACTAACCAAACCCCCCACCCCACCCAAGAACTGAACAGACTAGGTTGGCTTCATAGGCAGAAAGGGCTGAAGAAAGGAGAACCAGAGAACAAACATGTATTAGTAGTTTCAAAGTCACTTTCCCTGTAAAGATTAAAGAGACTTCCTCTAACATTCCTGCTAAAACTGGAATGTTTAGGTATTTGGCTATTACTTTTCTCTCTCTTCTGATTTTTCCAAAGATCAGATAAATAACTTAGTTTTAGCTGGGTAATATAGAACTTCAGCATTTGGTTTGATAGTACATGAGCTCAGTCCAAATGAATGGCCTCCTATAAATTTTATTTAACAGCATTTTAAGGGTAGTGTTATTTTTAATCCTCTCCTTCATTTTGAAGAGACCCCCTGACCCTGCTCAGAATTTCCCCACTCCTTGCTCAGGAATTTCCCTTGCTTACAGACCCTTGCTCAGGAATTTTCCTTGCTTACAGACCCTTGCACAGCACACTCCCTGCTCGGAATTTTCGTTGCTTAAACAGACCAGTGACCCTACCCCCCTTGCTCAACTGCCCTTCCCCTGATCGGAATTTCCCTTGTTCAAACAACCGACCCCCACACCTATCTGTTGCGGTTTTCAGCTTTAAAAGAAGCCTGTAACAGCCATTCGGGGTACTTCTTCCCAAGTGGCTGAGGGACCCTGACGCGTCAGCAATAAATTCGCCTCTTGCATGTTGCATCGACTCGGGTCTCGTGAGTGATCTTTGGGGAAACTCTCCCTAGGGACCCCCGGTTAGGGTCCAACACCCCATCAGTTAGCATTGCTGGGTTTAGTTCCCACAGGTGAAAGCTGGAGACTACTGGATGCTTAAATGAGATGTTTATAAAATGCCCAGATCTTTGTCCATAACAATAAATATTTGTTTATTGTCTATGTTCAGTAAATATTTGTTGAGAAATGTTCACTTCCATTATTTCTGAGGATTAAATGGTAATGTTTCATAAGAATATCTTGGTACATAGTAGATTGATTTTTAAAAAATTATGTGTTTTGATACATGAATTCCTTTCAGTGATAGTTTCTGTGTCATTACAAACTCCAACTTCTGTTTTCTATGTGAAATGCCTCTATTGCTGAATAGAAGTACTAAAGCCCTCATTCAATCATGTAAAGAAATCTCTTCATTCATCACTGAAACTTTGCCAGGTGGAAATCAGCAAGTGTTCATTCTATACCTAATAATGGAGAATAAGACAGGGAAATACATACGCAATTAATTTTTTTTGACATTTCTGGTCATTGCTAGTACTCAGATTGTTTTTTCCCATCATCACTCTGTTTTTTCATAAACATCAATAATTTATTCATAAATATTTTTAAGTACTTTCTAATTGTCAAATACTGTCAACATCATGAGAGATGTAATGGTGGAATAAATTAGGACCTTACCTTTTAGGATTTTAAATTCTACTACATTTTACAGAAAATAAGTAATCTTTAAAAAGAAGCAGCAGTATATGGGAACAGATAAGGATAATAAAGACTGTTTTAGACTGAGCGGTCAGGAAAAGACACTTTGAGAAAATGCTCTCTTAGCAGAGAAACAAATGAGAGAGTGTGACATATTACTGGACTGTAAGGATTAGACACTCGATGCGTAAGAGATGGAATTTGCTAAGCTCAGTTGAAGAGACATGGATAAACATACTTAAGATCTTATAGGTTTTGTCTATGTAGTGAGGCTATAATTATGCAAATTCACAAATGCAATGGTAAATAGAAACCAATGGGTGATGTGAGAGGTATAAACAATGCTTTAGGATATAGTAAAGGAAGAGAAAGTTTATAGTTTCAAGGAGCTCACTCAGGGAGCGCCATGTGACAGGAGGTATGGCGCATCTAAGATCCAGCATGGAGCTTGAGAGTAACCAGGTTGAGAGAGGGTGTGGAAGCACATGTTTCAGTCAGTAGGCTCAAAAATGTAAAGGGTATGGGAGGTGCACAACAAATCTTTGGGTTGGAGAGTAAGTTAAATGAAAGCCAATAAAGAAAGATCATTTCAATCTCCATTATTATACTGTGCAATTCTCTGCAGCAGATCAATAACTTTATTCATCTTTGTGGCAATAGGACACAGAGAATAATAAATATTCTACAAATCTCAGTTGAGCAAAAGAATGAATGAGGCATGAATAAATTAGTTCAAATGCTAGAGTTTGAGTTCTCCTCTAAAATCCATGGCCTTCCCCTTGAGTGACCTTGGGCTAGTACATGAACTTCCCAGAGTCTCAGCTTCTTTTGGATAAAATGGCAATCATGAACAAACATCTGCTGTTTTCTCAGGACTAATCACTCGAGTGAATGAGGATAAATCAAGATAATTTTATATATTAAAAGACATAATTTCTTTCCACATTTCTTTTATGATGAGAAAATGGAAGATATTCTCCAGCTCAAATGTAGGTTTACAAATCTGAATATGATGTCATCCTATTGTAGATATCCACCTGAAGAAAAGATGGAAGAACAGGAGTACTCACAAATTTTTCCTTTCTCAAAATGTGTACACATTTTTTGGCACCCTCTGTGCCAGGAGGTATGACTCAGGGGGTGAATCCAATTAAATCAAGAAAGGGTGGAGTGGAGAATTCTTCAGCAGCATCATGATCAAAGGTCTAATATTGCATGGTGGATGCCTGATTTGAGAAAGTGCAGTGTGTCATTAAAAAGGATTTATTGGTAGTGGCCAATACTTAACAGCTTCTAAGAGTCTCTAGGGCTGAAAATGGAAGGACTTACTTGGCCATTTTAGATTAGTAGGCCAGAAATTATGAAACAAAATTATTAACCTTAGCATTTGGGTGAATTTTTTGAGAAAATGTTCTCAAATGGCTTACCAGAGAGTTATTTGCAGTTACTGTTAAAATGCAGGCAACTCAACTTCCTGTGACAGAATCCTTGACATAGCATCAGGGAATCAGCATAGAGTGCCCAGGTGATTCTTAGGAGCACAAAAGTTTAAAAATAACAATTCTAGACATTCTACCAGTGGAAATTTATGATTGCATCGATTTGTTTCAATGGTCTCTTGTGGAATTTGAAATCATGATAGTCATAATTGAGCTACAATTTCCTGCTCTTTGAAATCTCTTTGATGCTCATTTGTCTTTCCATCCTTCATCAAATAACTTGTTTCAGCCAGGTTGGTCTAACAAGTAATTCTTAGGGATCCAGATTATGGGAAGTTGTATTCTCGAGCATAACACCTGGGTATTACTTTAAGAAAATATGACAGCAAAACAATATCATAGTACTTCAACTATTCAGTTTAATCTTGATTGCAGAGAATCACAGATGCCACTGATGATACAGTGTTCTGATTCTTCATTTGGAAACTCTGCACATATTTGTTTAAAAACTGTGTACTCCACATCAAAATCCTTAAAAGAAATTATAATTTTATAAAAAGGCAAAATAATTATCAAACAAATACAGACTACCTGTCTACATGTGTCATTTTTAGTACATGTCTACACATGTCATTTTTAAATTGAGATAAATATTTTATTTGAAATCATAATTTACTGGCTCAGCGCCCATAGCACAGTGGTTATGGCCCTGGCCACATTCACCAAGGGTGGTGAGTTTGAAACCAGCCTGGGCCTGCTAAACAGCTATGACAACTGCAACAAAAAAATAGCCTAGCATTGTGGCAGGACCCTGTAGTCCCAGCTACTTGAGAGGCTGAGGCAAGACAATTGCTTAAGCCCAGGAGTTTGAGGTTGCTGTAAGCTGTGATGCCATAGCACTCTACCCAGGGCAACAGAGTGAGACTCTGTCTCAAACAGACAAAAAAAGAAAATATAATTTACCCACACTAATTGAAATAAGAATAAAATATCTGAAGAGCTTACTGTCCAGAAGGAAATAAAGAATAACTTATGTTTTTCATTGATGATTAATTTGAGTTCTCTTGATTCTAGCTATCAATGCTTTGTTAGATTTGTAACATGAAAATATCTTTTCCCATTCTGAAGTTTGCCTATTTAATATCCTTAGCTGTGCAGAAGCTTTTCCTCTTACTTAAGTTCCATTTGTTTATTTTTGTTTTTGCTGCAAAGGCCACTGAAGTCTTCTTCATAAAATCTTACTATTTTCTTTTCCTTTACCCCACCCCCCTCCCTCCTTCTCTCTCTCTCTGCTCTCCCCTTCTCTCACTCCCACGGTGTCGTTAATTGTCCTCATATCAAAGTTGAATCCATAGGATTCTTGCTTCTCCATTACTGTGATGCTTCACTAAGAATAATGTGTTATACTTCCATCTAGGTTAATACAAATTCTCCATTTTTTTAATGGCTGAATAGTATTCCATGGTATACATGTACCACAGCTTGCATTCCACAATCCATTCCTGTGTTGAGGGGCATTTAGGCTGTTTTCACATTTTGGTAATTGTAAATTGAGCTGCAATAAACAGTCTAGTATAAGTGTCTTTATAATGAAAGTATTTTTCCTTCTGGATAGATGCCCAGTAATAGGATTGTAGGATCAAACAGGAGGTCCAGCTTGAGTTCTTTGACGTTTCTCCATACTTCCTTCCAAAAAGGTTGTATTAGTTTGCAGTCCCACCAGCAGTGTAAAAGTGTTCCTTTCTCTCCACATCTGCACCAGCATCTGCAGTTTTGAGATTGTGTAATATAGACCATTCTCACTGGGTTTAGATGGTATCTCAGGGTGGTTTTAATTTTCATTTCGCTAATAATTAGGGATGATGAGCATTTTTTTTTGTATGTTTGCTAACCATTCATCTATCTTCTTTAGAGAAGGTTCTGTTCATCTCTCTTCCCCATTGATGTATGGGATTGTTGGCTTTTTTTATGTGGATTAATTTGAATTCTTTATAGATCCTAGTTATAAGGCTTTTGTCTGATTCAAAATATTCAAATATCCTTCCCCATTGTGTAGGTTGTCTATTTGCTTTGGTTGTTGTCTCCTTAGCTGTACAAAAGCTTTTCAGTTTAATAAAGTCCCATTTGTTTATTTTTGTTGTTGCAATTGCCATGGCAGTCTTCTTCATAAAGTCTTTCCCCAGGCTGATAACTTCCAGTGTTTTTCCTATTCTTTCTTTGAAGATTTTTATCATTCTATGCCTTAAATTTAAGTCCTTTTGTGAGTGGAGAAATGTGCAGGTCCAGTTTCAGTCTTTTACTTGTGGATATCCAGTTGTCCCAGCACCATTTATTGAATAAGGAATCTTTCCCTCAGTGGAGTTCTTATTTGGTTTATTGAAGATTAGGTGGTTGCAAGTTGTTGGTTTCATTTCTTGGTTTTCTATTCAATTCCAAATGTCTATAACTCTATTTTTGTGCTAGTACCATGCTGTCTTGAGCACTATGGCCTTGTAGTACAGCCTAATATCTGGTATTGCTTGGCCTTTAGGGGCATAGAGTGAGACCAATTTTGGCATACTGGATAAGCAGGCAGCCACATCAGGAGAGATACCAGTAATAAGTGCTTTCCTTGGAAAGCTTTGGCTTAGCCAAGGTTCACAGTTTGGACTGTCTTTTAAGTAGGCTGAGGAGACATTTGGGCTCTCAAGCCTGTGGGGTCTGAGAAATCAACAGAGGTCTCCCGGGTCCATCTTGTACAGCTATATCTGCATTGTAATTAACATCTCATACCTCAGAAGATTGCCTATTGCCCAGATAATATTCAGCAAGATACATAAAATCTTTCCCCAGCTTGGCATCCTCAAGACTTTCCCCCACACTTTCTTCTAGGATTGTTATCATCTCATGTGTTAGATTTAAATCTGTTATCTTTCCTGAGTCAATTTTTGTATGTGGGGAGAGGTGTGGTTCCAGTTTCAGTCTTTTCATGTGATATCCAGTTCTCTCAGCACCATCTATTGATTAGGGATTCTTTCCCCCACTGTATGCTTTTCTTTGATTTATCAAAGATCAGATGGCTTTAAGAGGCTGGTTTCATCTTTTGGTTTTCTATTTGGTTCCATATATCTATGTCTCTCTCTCTTTTTTTTTTTTTGCCAGTACCATGTTCTGATCACGATGGATTTGTAATTAATCTGAGGTCTGGTATAGTCAGGCCTCCTGCTTTGTTTTTATTGGTAAGAATTACCTTGGTTATATGGGCTTTTTTTTTTTTTCTGGTTCCACATGAAACAAAGAACTATTTTTTCCAGTTCTTCAATGTGTGATCTGGGTATTTTAATGGGGATTATATTGAATCTGTAGATTACTTTGGGTAGTATAGACATTTTAACAATGTTTATTCTTCCTAGCCAAGACCATGGTATGTTCTTCCATTTGTTAATATTTTCTGGTATTTCATTTCTTAGGCTCTCATAATTCTCTTTGTAGAGGTCCTTCACCTCTTTTGTTAGGTATATTCCTAGGTATTCCATTTTCTTTGAAGCTACTGTGAAGGGAATTATGTCTCTGATTAGTTTCTCAAAATGTCTGTTATTGGTATATACAAAGGCTACTGATTTGTGAATATTGATTTTATACCGTGAGACAATTCTATCTATCACTGGGCAAGGGACATGAACAGAACCTTTTCTATGGAAGACAGACAAATGGCTAATAAATGTATGAAAAATTACTCATAATCCTCAATCTTCAGAGCAATGCAAATCAAAACCACCTTGAGATATCACCTAACTCCAGTACTAATAGTCCTCATCACAAAGTTCCAAAGTTGCAGATACTGTTATGGATGTGGAAAGAGGGGAACACTTTTATACTATTGGTGGGACTGCCAACTAATATAGCCTCTTTGGAAAGAAGTAAGGAGAATAGTCAAAGAACTCACATTAGACCTCCCATTTGATCCTGTAATCCCATTACTAGGCATTTACCCAGAAGAAAAAAAAAATCATTTTGTCATAAGGACATTTGCACTAGATTGTTTATCACAGCTCAACTTACAATCACCAAGATATGGAAACAACCTAAATTCCCATCAACCCGGGAATGGAATAACAAACTGTAGTAAATGTTTACTATGGAAAACAATTCAGCCAAAAAAAAGATGGAGACTTTACATCTTTTTTATTAACCTGGATGGAGTTGAAACACATTCTTCTTAGTAAAGTATTGTAAGAATGGAAAAGCAAATAGCCAATGTATTCAATACTAATATGAAACCAGTAGACAATCTAATTCATGCCCACATAGGATAATAACTCATTTTAATCCAAGTTGGGGGGAGGGGGACAAAAGGAGAAAGAAGGGAAGTAGGCGGTGATTGGTGTGTTCCCACTTAATGGGCACAATATAGGGGTACATGGCACACATTTTTGGTGTGGGAAAGAATTACATGAGGGACTGTACCTAACTAATGCAAATATTGTAACCTAGTTACTTGTAACCTCATATTAACCAGAAATTAAAAGAAAAAAAAGAATAATGTAATAGTGCTCCTCTGTACAAGACCATGTGGGTCAGGAATTTATACAAGGGTATTCTACCAATGTGTGAAAGCTGGAATAATTCAATTGATCCTCACCTATACTGAATAACATTTTGATCTAAAAGATGGGGGGAAATATAAACATTTGAGAATACAATCTGTTGGTGAAATAGTGAGCAAATACTCTTAAACATGGCAGACTTACAGAGTAGAGAAATTAATTTAAGGAATTCTTATAGTATACTACTATTCCATAAGAACAAGGTGTCTCAGCCCCTATGGCTCTGGTCTTGATGGCTGCAGGAAGGAGCCAGGCATCATGCAGATTAGAAGTACAAGCTTGCAGGAGGCAGGCTAACCTTGATTGCAGGGTAGCCCCAAGCAACCTCCGCAGTAGCCTTTTATTGGTGAGGGGGGTATTAGACAATGACTACCTGCCTAAGGATTGACATGGGCTTGGGCTCTTTCTCAACAAGGAGCACATGTGGATGAATTGCTGGAAGGTCCTCTCCCACCCCAGCTGCAAATCATCTTGTTCAGAGGTTGTCTGGCTCTTGGCATCCTCTACAACAAGGAAAATAAATAAATGTAAACATATTATATTTGTTGAATTTTTGAAACAAAATAGTAGAAGTGTTGATAAAAATCAACTAGAAATGATAGTCTATGAAACTGGGCCCACACCTCTCACTAATTTTTATAAAAATTAACTCATGATGGATAAAAGATTTAACCTTAAGACATGAAACTATAAAAAACTCAGCAAAAGTTTAGGAAAAACTCTTAATAACATCAGTCTTGGGAAAGAATTTATGAAGAAGACCCCAAAGTCAGTCACAGCAATAACAAACATAAATAAATGAGACCTAATCATATTTTTAAAAATTCTGCACAGCTAAGGACACAATCAATGAAACAAACAGTCTTCAGAATGAGAGAAGATATTTGCATCTACAAATCCAACAAAGGGCTAATAAGCATAACATACAAAGAATTCAAGCAGATCAACAACAAAAGAACAAACACCATTAAAATCAAGGCAAGAGATGTGAAAAGGATCTTTTCTCACGAGGATAGACAAATGGCTAATAAACTCATGAAAAAATGCTCATCATCTCTAATTATTAGAGAAATTTAAATCAAAACCACTTTGAGATATCTCCTAATGCCAGTGAGAATGGTCCATAATCACAAGGTTCCAAAAGAACATGTTGGCATCGGTGCAGAGAGAAGGGAAGTCTCTTGCACAGTTTGTCTACAAACTAGTATTGCCTTCATGGAAAGAAGTATGGCGAGTCCACAAAGAACTAAAAGTTGACCTTCCATTTGAGTCTGCAATTCCATTACTGGGTATCGACCCAAAAGAAAAAAAAAATCATTTTACCATACAGACATATGCAGTCAAATGATTATAGCAGCACAATTAGGAATTTCAAAATTGTGGAAACAGCCCAAATATCCTTCAAGACATGAACAGATTAATAAACTGTGGTATATGTATATCATGGAATACAATACGGCCTTTTAAAAAGGTAGAGATTTTGTATCCTTTATTACACACGGGATGGATTTGGAGAACATTTAAGCAAAGTATTAGAAGAATGGAAAAACAAGCATAACGTGTACTCACTATTAAGTTGAAACTTGAGAGAAAAAAATCAATGAATCCAAAGTAGGGTGGAGGAGATCAGCAGGTTCCTTCCCAGAAGGAACAATTTGAGGATATATGGCACATTTCCTGTGTGAAGAACACAATTACAATTTAAATTTTACCTTACAAATGTAAACAGTGTAACCTAATTATATTTACCCTTATGTCAATTGGAAATATAAGTAAATAAATAAATAGCATCCAAACCCTTTCTTAAGAAAAGAAATGGTTACTTAGAAGACTCTGAATGGAATGCAATGGGGGGAGGCATGACTATAGCAATTGAATTATGTCACCCAAAAGAAGATATGTTAAAGCCCTAACCCCAGTACTACAGAATGTGGTATTTTAGGAAGTAGAGAAAATTTGTTCACAGAACCCCCCATAAAGGAAAGATTCCATGAGGAGACATAAAGAGAATGTCCTGGGAAGAAGGAGTCTTGGAATGGTGGTAGACTAACCAAGGAAGGTCTAAGACACCAATAAGTCACAAGAAACCAGGAAAGGGTCAATTTATCAAGAAGATATAGAAATGTACCAATACCTAATAGTACAGCTTCAAAATGAATTTAAAAGATATATAACTGGTAGGGCAGTGCCTGTGGTTCAAAGGAGTAGGGCACCAGCCCCATATATGGAGGTGGTGGGTGCAAACCTGGTCCAGCCAAAAAAAAAAAAAAAAAAAAAAAATATATATATAAAACTGTTCACAATGAAAGGAGAAAAGAAAAATCAAAAATTAAATTGGAAATTTCAAAGCCATTTTCAATAATTGAGAAAATGGCAGAAAATAAGAAAGCATATTAAACACCTATAGAGCATCACTAACCTATGAAACAAATGGACATCTACAGAACAATCACTTTAACACAAAATGTTTATGTAATTAAACTATAATATAAAATTGGATGTAAGTAGGCTTTCCCTAATTTTCATGAAAAAGTTATTAAACCATGGAATTTTTCTCAAATTTATATTTTTATCTATAATTTTGTCTTAAACTTTGGTCTCCATTGATAATTGTCTGTAGCTAAAAATACAATGTGATTAAGAATATCACAAATAAATATTAAAGGAAAAACTCATCTGAAATTTCATGAATGATGTATTAAAATTTTGTGCATTGTTGAAGCCTGTAAAAAATAATCAAATTATATGTACACATTGATAGATTACTTTTGTGGTGCTTTTATACTTAAGTATGAGAAAACAAATTTATTTTACAATATAAATATATAGGTTCAAATTTATAGGGTAAATTTTCTTCAGTGATTTTTTAGATAGGTATTTTGCTTGATTTGATCTGAACTTTTTATTTAAAAATTTGATATTTGGAGATCGGAAAGCAGACACGTCTCTGCTTTTTAACAGAGAGAGCTCAATCAAGCTAATTTTTTCTTAGAAATGCAATGTAAAGGGGTATGTATTTTTGAAGTTATTTTCCCATATTTTTTCAGCCATGAATAAAGGAAATCAAAGTCTCAAGGTATCCCTTCCTTCAGCTCTTTATGCCAATCAGAAGGTAAAAGCCTCAGGCACCTGGGAAGGGCCCACAGATCATTCATTAGAACCTGCAGATCCTAACTACGCCGACCACCTAACAGGCCAGCTCCTTCTGGTCCACGCTACTAATGAATTACAAGTTTGTCTTTAGGTAATAGAATAACTGAAGACAAGACGGGATCAGACCTTCTTCCACCTACCCAAGGACAGGGACATAGTTGATACTTCCTTCACTCCCTTTTTCTCTTCTAACATCCCTTTTCATTTATTTACTTATTTATTTTCTTGAGATAGAATCTTACTATGTCACCCTGAGCAGAGTGCCATGGTGTCACAGCTCATAGCAACCTCAAACTCTTGGGCTTAAGCAATTCTCTTGCCTCAGCTTCTGAGTAGCTGGGACTATAGGCACCCTCCACAATGCTGGGCTATTTTTTTAAATTTCAGTTTGGCTTGGCCAGGTTTGAACCTGCCACCTAACATCCCTTTTTTAAAGGTAAAATGTAAATTTCCTAGACCTCACAAGAATGTAGATTCTGCTTCATCAGCCCTCCTGGCTTCTTTTCCTTCTTTTCTAAGTGCCTTTAAATGCTAAAGGCTCCTACTAACTTGGCCTTCAGAACAACAGCCCCAGCTTGTCTGTGGTTCCCATCTCCTCCCAACAACTTCGACTTAATCAACTTCCATTGGTCAATATTTGATTTGTTCCTCAGTCATTTGATCAAGTTGTTAGCCATCCAGTAAACAAATATCATCATTATCATGATGAAATCTATCCGTGTGTGTGTGTGTGTGTGTGCATCAATATGTATATATTTTATTGAAATTCTTGTGGAAAAATGGTGTTCTTCCTTCTCCTTAAACACTCCCTGCAACCATGCCTCACCTCCAATCCTTTCTTGCCTCTGGAAATGTTTGGTAAAATAAAAAGAAAATAGAGCCAGTTGCTAAAATAGAAAGGCTCTGGAGTCAAAAATGCAAATCTCTGCCTTTGGCCACTGGGTCTGTTTCTCCAGGCCATCCCCTTGATCCTGGGGGGTCCCAGCTTGGGCTGTCAGGATGGGATGCCATCCCAGTGCATCTTGCCAAGGGACTTTGAGTTAGAACATCTCCTAATGAAGCCTAAGGGTGGCTGATTACTCTCGGTGGCTCCAAGGAGGTCAGGTCACCTTTAAGCAGCAAGGTGATGGAATTAATGCTTTGAATAATAAGGAAGAGATGGTAGATGAGAGAGGAATGTTATCTAAGTCAAAACTAAGACTCATAAAGACATTACAAGATGAGCTCACTGTAGTTAAGTGCTCCACATATAAAAAGAAAATTCAAACATATCCATTTAAAAGCCCATTTTTGCATGTCTATAACTTGAGTAAGAGAATTATGAGGTGTAATTCACTTGAGAAAATCTTATTTTAAATCACAAAGCATCCTGAAATATTGTAAGGTTTTATGGTTCTAACAATGAGAAAAAGAAAAAAGACTCATCTAAATGACTTAGGGAGGTAAAATTCTAGCAGGCACATTCATAGAATGAATGCAACATTTAGACATTCAGTCAACCCAAATGATATAAGGAACTTTGTGATTGAACTTTTAATATTTCCATATGAGAAGCAATGACTGAAAAAACGTTAAGTACCTTTGATTGTCAGAGTTTGGCCCTGGGTGCCTGGGAATGCAGGTAATTACTCTTCATCTCTATTCTAGGTCAGAGATAAGAGAGATTATATCCTTAAAGGAGCATGCCCTGAGGGGGGTAGAGGAAGAGGATACATTCTAGATTATAACTTTTCTTCTAACAGCTGTGTCACAGGTTTTTTCTGACCCCTTTTTAGTACTAGCACATGAGGCCCAAATATGAGGCAGGTAAACTCAAATGAAACTTTGGAGAGGGCGAAGGCAGAAAGAAGGGGTCAGAGGAGAGACCCAGGAGGGGTCCCTCAGGTTCCCTCAGTGTTTCTAAGGAGCACATTTGAAATCAAACCCTGTGTCCCTCAGGCCTATGTCTAATTTTTATATTTCAGAGACAACTACTTCCATGGTTCATACACTCAGCTGAAAGTGACCTGCTCCTACTTCCTGCCCCATTCATTCATGCACACTTTCACTCACCCATGGACCACACGGAGCTCTCCACGGCCTTACCTTCACTATTGCCCTGTTTACCAAAGTCTGTTTTTTGCAATTTGGCATTTTGCACTAACTCCTTTTCCATCCACATCCTTGATTCCTCCATTATCCAAACCCACTCTTATAAATATAAGTTGTCATTGGCTTGGGTAATACCTCTGATTTTCTTATATTTAGCTTTGTACAGACAAAGTCCTTCTTTTTAATGTATTTTTTTTCTTCCTTCAGCCTCCCTGTAGCTAGGGATGACAAGTGCCTGCCACTGCACCTGGCTAGTTTTTCTTTTTTTGGTAGAAACAGGGTCTCTCTCTTGCTCAGTCTCTTGAACTGTGGAGCTCAAGCCATTCACAGGCCTCGGCCTCTGAGAGTGCTAGGATAACAGGCATGAACTACTGAGCCAGGCCAACCCAAGCCCTTCTTGAAGCTCACTTTCAATGGGTTAGCCTCAGACCCGGGTACGAGAAGGACCAGAATGTACTGTGTTTACCTGCAGAGTGAGCTGCAGGCTGTTCACAAGGTGCTCAGGACTCCTGAGGACCATTGCTCAGCCAGATCTCAGGATAGTGGCAAAGCTGTAAGTGGCACACGTTGTCACAGGATGGGTTTAGATGTGGTTAAATGGGAGGGGAACTTTAGTTAAATGGTTCTGACACAAACATTTTTTAATCTACAATTTACAATCTTAACAATGATGTATGGGTGACATCAATCCAGACAATCTGTACAATTCTACTCCAGCAATGGCTTCGTTGTGCCTGAAATTCCCCCAAGTGGCCCCAACAGACAGTCCGAGACACGCTCTGATGTAAAAAGCACGAGGTGAGCTTTATTCAAGCCCAGGCCTGGACTCTCCTGGTATGCAAGCCAAGGACGAGCCCCGAACCTGGGGTGGGGGAAGTTTTTATGGGGTACAGAAAACAAGAAGGGTAGGGTCAGGTACAAGTACACTTTTGATTGGTGGTTGATGATTTCATTAGTAAGGGAGGATTTGCATTGGTGGTTGATGATTTCATTAGTAAAGGATGATTTGCATTGGAGGTTGATGATTTCAAGGAAGTAGAAACCTATTGCTTATTATGGGAGCTGTTCAAGGAAACTGATACTTATTGCCTATTATGGCAGCTGTCTGCCTAAGGTGATTAAATCAACGACTCAATGGCTGTGCAACCAGGGGTGGGGGAGGCAGCAGGGAGTGGCCCTGCAGGTTTACCTGGTGGTTGAGGTGGAGGGAAGTGAAGGGGCTAGGAACAGAGCTTATGTAGTAGACAACAAAATGGCGCTGGTCTGGCCCTTTCAGCTTTTTCTCAAAAGTGCTGTTCCCCATTGTTGCTAACCAACCCATTCATCTTCCCACTGCCCAGGAGGAAGTCAGTACTTAGAGACAGCCTGGCTTATAGAAGAGAAAGGGTTTACTTCACACAGTGCAAAGCAGGGAGAAGGGAGGAATTTCTCAAATTCACCTCTCTGAGAATTGGGGAGATAGAGTTTTGAAAGACAGTTTGGTAGGCAAAAGATTAGGCCATTGGAGGTCTGCTAGTTGGCTGGTTTCAGGGCAGAACCTTTAGTCCTTTGTTAGGATGGGCTTCTGTCTAGAATGGGTCTGTGGATCCACTGGAATACAGTTCCTTGGATGGGGTTCCATGGACAGTTGAGTCAGTTCCTTGGTCTGGGTAGGTTGGTCATTGGAATGCAGGACCTGGAAGGTATTTCAAAAACTACCTCTAGGTTCCAAACAGGTTAAAGCCAGAAAAGCAGCCTATAAGACAGAGCCTTAGAAGCTAAGCTGAAGCAGTACTGTTGACAATGCTTGCTGGACTTTGCTCAACATAACTTCCCAACGTAACTTCCCAAACATAACTTCCACGATTATCTAGTTAAGGTTTCCCCATGATTGTGAGGGTGTTTAAATAAAAAGGCTTTGGGGGAGGTGGTAACATTTAGACAATAAATACTATTACATTGTTAGGGTAAAGGCTATTTTAATGTTGTTTTCTTTTATGATTCTTTTAAAGTTAAAATTTTCTAGGTTTGTTTCCCTGTATCCCATTATAAATGTTATTAGAATTCTAACTGAGGAAAACAGTCTTGGTGAAGCCACTCTCATTATTGTCCAGCATTGGTGACCTTCTGGTAATAAAGCTTGGTGGATCTATCTCCTGCCTCTGTATATTGGCTGGACAGAGTCCAGGTTGCACTGGAACCCTTTTTTTGAGTAACAAGGTGATGTTCTATACAGAGAAAGTTAACAATCTTTAAAACCCCGCAACTATGCAAGTCTCCACAGTAAAGAAGCAATGAGGGAACAGTAATTATCATCAAGCCATGAGATCAAGGAAGAAATGACTTGGCAATGGCCCAAAGTCCTTTCATGCTCTTTGAGCTCATGAGGTCTGGGTCAGCTATAGGGAACTGGTCTTACAAGAGGCCCAAAAGTGAGATGATGAAGGTGGAAATGGATGACTTCACATGGTGTGTGGCCTGTTCAAGGTCTCTTAAGTAATGCTAATAATTTCTTCACTAAAAAAGAAGAATTTACATTACTAGAATTCTTTGAGAAAGTGATGAACAGGATTTGCAAATAAGTGCTTCTACCTCAGTCCAAAGTAGTCATTCACTAATAAAAAATAACCCAGCCCCAGCCCCCCCCCAAAAAGCCATGATCATTTCACGCCTATTTTCTTTAAGTTCCAACCCCCCTCATCCCACTCCCTAACTCAATTTAAGCACCTTTGTCTCATGAAATAGCTTCCCCATTGTTGCACGTAGAATTGCTACATGGTTAATTAATCAATTTCTTCTCTTGAAAAGGAAAGCTGTAAATTCATAGTGTGAGTCCTTCTGTTGTACCAAAGGGTGGTAGTCGGGTGTCATCAACACAGACAGATACTAGTTCTTGTTGACTGCTGAGTCTTCACAGTGTGGAAGGAACCGGCATCGACTTTAAATTTCAAGGAAAGTAATTATTAAAAATTATGCTCAGTTGTTGGCATTTGCAACAGAGTAGACCCTTGACATTTGCAGATTTAGTGTTTCAAGTTTTGTCTATTCATGAACCAATATGTCGTGTTGTAATTTGTAATTTTGCTGAGGCATGAATTTGAAAATTGTATGCTGCACAGGCTGATGGAAAGTCTTGAGATGCTACGACTTTCTTTGTGATACATGATCCCTTAAACACAGTAACCTCAACTGTTGTGACATTGAGGCAGCAAGCCTTTGGAAAAGGAGGCAGGGATTATACATAAGGAGACATAAGCCATGTAAGATATAGAAGGTGGCAATATATATATTATACACACACACACACACACACACACAGATTTTAGGAAAGGAGAAATCAGTATTAGATTTGTAATACTCCAGTCACATTTGACTTTGGCAATTATAAGAGGTGCTCAGAATTACTCGTACTCATCTTTTGTTGTGGGCATATATTGAGTATTGCCATTTCAATACAGATCTTTCTTTCTTAAAATATGCATACATTTCTTTTAGCACACTCTGTAATTTGTATTTATCCAGAGGGCAAAGCAGCATCTAGATGAGGGTGATGAATAGCAGAGCTCTTATCCTTCTGAGCTGTTAACATTTTATCTATTGCTTCTATTTTTCTTCTACTCTTATTATTAAAGTGGTTTTTTTCTTTCTTTCTTTCTTTTTTTTTTTTTTTTGGTTTTAGAGTCGAGTCCTTAGTCTGAAATTATGAAATTCAGCCTATAAATTCAGATGTAATCAGTATGCCAATTGTCTAGATACTTTGTCTTTCTGTTAAAAAAAAAAAAAGGTTAAAGTCATACTCTCTTTCTTATAAATCAAAAATAAAAACAAAATAAACAAAAAACTTCCCTTTAGAGAACTTCTCTTCATATTTGTTCTGTGAGGGATTCCATAAAGTATAAACCTTCTCAACTTTATGTATTTATTTTTGGGAAGGTCCATCACTTCATAAAAACCTTCCAACTTTAGCCACTAAAATAAAACCTCTTAATTTTGCTTCATAAAAATATTTTTTAGCATTCCTCAGAAGTGCTTGATTACTTTTTAGAAACCAATCTTGCTGACTGTATCTCTTGTTATTAAATCTCAGCCCTTAGCAACTATAGTGTCTTCATACAAACTAGAAATACCCATTTATGAGTAGTTGTGACTATTAACCAAGAATTTATTGGAAAAAAATTTGATCCTTTGCTTTCTAGAAGTTTTAGATTTCTTGCATTAAATCTGCAATAAATAACCTCATCAATTACAATACAAAATACTGCAAGTTGTGGCAGTGTCTTGTTCATTCATCCTCAAATCCTATATGATCTAGCGCCATCCTTACTTCAGGAGTGCTCAGAAATGTGTGTGGCATGGCCACTGTATGTATCAAATAGAAATGTGTTTGGACCAACTGGCTATTACCTTCCACAGGAGGCATTCCAGAAATTCCAGCCTTACCACATGGCTTCATTCAGATCCAATCTCCTATAAAATGTTCTTTATCAAGCCAAAGGATGGAGATTCTCACAGAAATACCTTTTAATGAGCTGCTGAGAGTCACATAAAATGTAATGATAAAACTCTGTAAATTTGAATTGTAACTCTTGATAATAAAATCACTACCATTATATATGGGTCTATTCAAAACAATGTGGCTAATTAGGTTCACACACCTGACAGATGGCTTTCCTCTTTTAAATTGATTAAATGCAATTTAATTACTGACCAAAGAATTCACAGTTAATTTAGGGCACAAATATGAAATTGATTCATTTGATGAAAGCACCACTGAAATTTGGTATCTGAATATAGATTGCACGTGGTTTACTTACTTTTTCGCATTGTGAAATACTCACATAAGAAGAAAATTGTCAACTGATTCTCTATCACTTCAAAAATTAATTGTATATTTACAGAGCAAGATATTAAATTTGATCTTCTACATATGCTCTTCTGTCTTTAACCAGTTATAAGTTATAGGATATTTGGATTGAAATTCTAGTTCAATTGATATAAAACATTGGGTGAGTTGTTTCAATGCCCCAGTTTCATCATCTGCAAAAATGGGGCTGATAGTTCTGTTCTTGGTGATTATTAGGAAGATAGAGACATGAGTGTGTGTAAGGCACTTAAGACTCAAAGCAGAAAAAATCAGAAATAGGTTGGCAAAATAATACTGTTTTTATGTTTATTTATTAAACCTGTGACTAATATAATATTTATGAATAGGCTTAATAACAGGAAATAAAATTAATAGAAACAAATAAAGCTTATTGAGCAGTCCTCAAGTACACATATCATATGACATAAAAATACAATGAAACATATTCATGGTCTCAAGGAACAAAAGTTCTAGTGCAGAATAAAGAAAAGCCTTGCACACATACTGTATAAAAATATTGATCCTGATACAGATTCAGAATGTACAATAGGCACCAAGGGAACCAAACTGGAAGCTACTTAACCTTAGAACTCCAAGAATGTCTACCTGGAAGAGGTGGCATCTGAGTTGAGATTTAGGTGGGAAAAGCCTTCTTGAGGAAGGACTGTGCTTAGGGCACAGGGGAAGCGAGGGTCTCAAGCATTTTGTGAACAGAATATAGGTTAATGTTGCCTGGATATTAAGCAGAAAGGTGAGATCTTGTTAAGAATTTCAGTTCGGTGCCTGTGGCTCAATTGGCTAGGGTGCCAGCCACGTACACCCAAAGTGGCTGGCTCGCCCGCCGGCCAAACAACAATGATGGCTGCAACCAAAAAAATGGCCAGGCGTTGTGGCAGGTGCAGGAGACTCACTTGAGCCCAGGAGTTGGAGGTTGCTGTGAGCTGTGATGCCATAGCACTCTACCCAGGGTGATAGCTTGAGGCTCCGTCTCAGAAAAAAAAAAAAAAAAGAATTTTTACCTTGTGTGAGTGATGCTTGAAACATGGGGAAAAATAAAAATCATGGTGTACTGGCTGCTTGGATGGAGAATGTGTGGCAGCGGTCTCACATCTTAGCCAGTCTTATGTCTCTTGAATTAAGATAATGCCTAAAATACCAATACCATTTTAGAACATTTGGGTAAGTATCAATGTTACAACTCAACTTGAAGACCTATCAGAGGATAATGGAATGCTCCAAAACTGAAGGCATGTTGGGGACACCCTGAAACTCTTTACCTATTGTTTTCCTCTCCAGTCCCGGGCTTTCCTCAAGCTGAAGACTGCTGACTCAGGCCTTGAGGGAGCCCTGCAAAGCACAGAGCCTTCCAGAAAGCCTCCGTGTCTGTGAGCAATTATGCTTACTCAGTACTTTATCTTCCCTCCATCAGTTTTTACAGGGGAGCTAACTGTGTTACCCACTGTCATTAAAATTAACTGTAATCATGGTCTAATCATGTTCTATTTTGATTATCTTTGGAACTCAGCTGTACATCCAAGTTTTGGTAGGTTTTGTAACATGAGAAACTTCATAGACTAATCCCTAATCAGCCCAGGAGATTGTAATCAATGAATCTAAACAAGTCTCAACCTGTTTTGAGGTTGAGACTCAAAAGTAGTATGCTAAACATAGACCTTGCCATTATCATTCCTGCATTTCCTCCTGAAGGTGGCTCTTGTTTAGATTAAAACAGGCACTAGTGGTATTTAAGATGAAGTTTTCCTCAATCTACCCAACCTAATACTTCATAATAGCTGTAGAGGGGACTACGGAATGGGCCCAGCCTCTTTTCCTCAGAGTGCATAATTGAGGAGATGAACACTTTACCCAAGTGAGGGCCGCACATGACTCCTGGAAGTCATACAGCAGGTATTCAGTAGATGGCTGCTATATTGTATATAAGGGAAGATTTTGTACAGAAAATGAGTCTCAAGGAGTTCGGGAGGGATCCTTGAGAGATAAATTATATAGTGAATTTCCTTAACTGTGAATAATTGTATCTTTAACATTTAACAACATTGTGAGCCTTGTAATTCCCTTCTCCAGCATCACGCTTGTTCTTTTGGTGAGGTATGTACTGAATACTGAGTTTAAAAAACAATGAGAAAATTTTGGAACTCATAAAAATGCTTATTCTGAATGCTATGTGTATCCAGTGTGCAATGTTAGGAAAGGTAAGTAGGATTTTAGTAATATACACGTATCTTCGGTCTCACCCAAGTGCACAGTAGACCATCACATTCAAAGCCTTATCATGTCAGTGTATTTGGCCCTTGAATAACATGGGTTTGCACTGCACAGGTCCATTTATACATGGATTTTTTTCAATAAATATATTGGGAAAACGTTTGGAAGTTTGTGACAATTTGAAAAAAAACTCACAAACATCAGCATAGTCTAGAAATATCAAAAACATAAGAAAAAGTGAGATATGTCATGGAAGCATAAGATACAGGTAGGCACAACTCTATCATTTGCCACCCTAAAATATGTAAAAATCTACTTTAGAAAGTTAAAATTTACCAAAAATTACATACACAAATGCAGATACAGTCAAAAGAAAAGTAAACAAATGTAAAAATGCAGAAATAAATCATAACTGCATGAAATTAACCACGGCACATACTATACTACTATAATGATTCCAGTCATCCTTGTTGCTATTGCAGTGACGTCAAGTATTGCAAATAACCACTGTGATGTTAATTATCTTCAACAGCAATTTTTCCTTCTAGTAAATTGTACATAGTAGTGAAAAGTGATATCTTTAAGTTTTTGTATATTCTTCACCATATTTAGCACAATACCATAAAACTTGATAAAACCATGAGACTCATAAATAGTGCCTCTAGGGATGCTACCTGAATTGCTTAACATATATTCTAGATTGAGTTCTACAGCTATAATTACCTTCAATTTAGACCAATCTTATAAACATGTAACATAAATTTCTGATATCTATAAATAAAGTACCATACTCTAAATGTATTTCCCCACGATTTTCTTAATAATAATGCATATAACATACAAAATATGTGCTAATCAACTATGTTATAGGTCAATTAAACTATTAATAGTTTTTGGAGAGTCAGAAGTTATATGTGGATATTTTACTACATGGGAGTTGCATCCCTTAACCACTACATTGTTCCAGGTTAACTGTTAACTTGCTCTTGCTATGTTAACAAATCATTTCGCAAGCGTCTTGAATAATAGAGCTGCTGAAGAGATATTTTCAATGCAAGATCATCTCTCAATCAAGGCATGTTGGGTGACTTGATTCCACATAACTTTTTCTCCTTGTGCTGCTCGTAGGTGTTCCACAGCACACAGAGTCAGCCATTCAGCATAGCAAAAGCCGTGTTCGGTGCAGAGTACCAGGGTAAAATGCTTCATGATTGCAGCTTCTTCTAGTTGGCCCCAAATTAGTGAGAAGAACAAGAACAGGAAAGATTTCTTTGTATCTCAGAACATGCAGGATGTTCAAACTAAAGACTTTGGAATGCAAGCCCCCTCCGATGTTACAGATGAAACATATGTCTCCCTTGAACTCCTTCTCTGGGTCACCATGAGAAGATCAAGTTTCAAGTAGTGAAGTCTATCCCTTTATTTATTTATTTAATTTATTTTTCTTGCAAATTTAGAGTTGCTGCCCAATGCAGTGGCTATTCACAGGAGTGATTTTAGCATACCACAGCATGAACTCTGGAGCCTAAATAACCCCCTGCTGGAGCCTCCTGAGTAGTCGGGACTATAGGAGAGTGCCACTGCACATGACAAAGGCCATATAATGTACTAATGTGGACTCTTCATGCCTTTTATTGTATATTTCTTAAGATGACAACAATATTGTTAAAAAAAAATCCCTGCTTACAATATAATTGTTTTTATCGACATCTAGATTCAATTGAAAGATTGAACATCAACTTTCATTCTTTTCCTAAACACAAATCAGATTATTTTATTGTATAAAGTATAAATAGGAAAGCAAGATGATAAGAAGACCATCAATTATTAAGGCAACTATGGGGAAAATGGTACCAATGGAACATACAAATGGGGAAAGATGAGAGAATCAAAGGCATGTGAAGAATGTCCTAGAAATGCTAATTAGGACCTCAGACTGGGTACTTTATGTGGCATCACTGACTGCAGTTCTTTCTGATTTATATATACTAATATATATATATACTAATATATATATATGTGTGTGTGTGTGTGTATGCAGCATACCTATATACACATATTTGCATTTATATAAAACTTTCTGTAAGGCATATACCTGGCAAATAATCTGGCTTTAAAAACTCAATAGTCATTAAACCTAGTCACAACTGTTCCTTCCAGATACTCAAAAATAAATAAGAAAAAAATCAAGTGGTCAGGGAAGAACTTTTCAGTGAGTGGGTCTGAGGAGGGGCTCAGGGATCAGGTAAGACTTGGGTCTACAGAAGGGAAAGTGAAAGTCCTTCCAGATGAGAAAGCAATGGGTCATAAAGGATATAGCGAACATAAACATAAGCTAATTGTCCAAATTGATCAGTGGTGTCTGCCAACCCTAGGAAATGTAGCATCAATTAGCAGGAACCAATGTGTAATCAATTGAGCTGGATTCAGGGTGCAGCTCCAGTGAATAAGTGCAAATTACTACCATCTGGAAATTTCTCTATGGATGGGATGAGTCAAAGTCAGACTAGGAAATGTGGCTGCATATCAAGAGAACTAGCTTCAAATTCCGACTTGGCCAGATACTAGCAGTAGGCCTTAGAGGAAGTTATTTATTTTGAGCAAACCTCAGTTTCCTTATCCATAAAACATGCTAAAAAGTGCCTCATATGATTCATGAAGAGATTAAATAAGGCAATAGTTGAATGGTCTTGGCCTTATTCCTGGCACATATAAAATCCCAGTGATTATCAACAAGAACAGTGACTATAAAAATAGTCTTTCTCTCTATTCACCATGTATAAACTGCAAAGATTTAGTCTCCAACTTCCTTTTCTGTCCTTGACAGTGTGATGCCTACCCTTTCACCATCATTCATCTTACGTTTCTCTGTTAATGCCGCACTCAACTGCTCGCCCTTCTCTAATTTTTCAGATCTTCTTATACCACCAGGTCCACTTTAGTGAACATCTTCTTCACATTTTATCTGTTCATCCAAATATCTTTCCAAGGACTGCCTCAGTGTCACCTACTCTTTGAAACCTTATTTCTACATTGGGAGAACTATTTGCTTCACATGTTACCTGGAACCTCAAATCATAACCTGACAAACTACCACCAAAGCATTGAATTAAAAACCTGTGTTACCTTGTTGAAAATCATGGATCATTGGTGGATGGATAAGGTCCCTGATGCATAGAGTGTCTTCATGGCACTGGCCAGGAATTACTCCACATTTACCCAATAACTAAATAGAGGCATCATATGAAAAACAAGCATTATGTTATTTTAAGATGAAGTTAAAAGATGATTCTGTGTGTCTCTAGCACCTTTTGCAAATAATTATTTCTTAAGTACACACCTATATAGTTGGAATAGCAGATATTATTTCCCCAGAAGAAATGTGTCGCTGGTAGATATCCTTATTCACTGACTTGTTCATTCTATGGTCTATAAATTTCTCTGTTCAAGTAATATTTAGTAATCTTTTTCTTATGACAAAATGAGAATAGTCTTTGGGATACCAATGTGACTATTATTTAGTTACTCATATCAAACAGCTAAATGGCTGGTAGTGGAAATTTGCAATTACCTAGACAATTGCATGTCTAGTGTATAGGCTATAAAGACATGCACTCAGTGTCTTTGAGACTCCAATAGATGAGTGTTTAAATGACATCGCAAGAGAAGATCATATGTGAGCTGAGATTTGAAGGTCAAATATAAATCAACAGAAAAAATAAATAGGAAATATATTCTTGGCAGTTTTAACTGCAAAGGCCTATCAAAAGACAGCATAAACTATTAAAATAACTGTAAACAGACTAACATAAATGAAGTCCAAGTTTAGGCAGAAGGGGAGAAATATCACCTTTGAAATTTGCACCTTTGAAATTTGTCTCTCTCCTACCATTTCTTTGGTAGGCCCATATTTCATCATACCTCACTTGATGATAGAAATACATTCTGAGAAATGCATTGATGGGTGATTTCATTGTTGTGAGGATACAGTTTTTACACCAATGCAGATGGTGTAGCCTAATACTCTCATGGCCAAATGTTATAGCCTGTTGCTCCTAGGCTATACACTGTACAGCAAAACACAATGGTAAAGATCTATCTAAACATATATAAACATAGAAAAATACAGTAAAAATGTGAGGTCATAACTGTGGTAGATGCTGTCCACCATTGATGGAAACCTCACTGTGTAGAGTCTGACTAAACGGACATTAGAATATAAGAACACAGCAGATGGATGGTTCGTGTAGCCCAGGAAAGGATAGTAGATAATTTGGAAATCCTTAGCATGTCAATGGCTGCTGTAGATTTAGGAATATATAAATATAAATTGGGTTGAAAAGTGAGGCTGAGCCATGGCTAACCACTACCATTTCAGAGGCATCCAAAGGAACAGTTGCCAATAGAGAAACCTGGAAGATGCAGGTGGAGATAATAGGGAAGCCAGCATGGCATGATGCCCCAGAGGGAGGAAGTCACTGCTATCAACAGCATCACCTGCCAAAATTCCACCCTTTCCACAAAATGCCCATGTAGAGTGACTGCTCCAGGGGACTGGAACTCTCAGGCATCTCATGTCAGTGTGATACAGTATTTATTATGTTCATAAAGCTATTTTATGAGAAATGTAAGTGGAATTAAAGTTCTAATAGGATTCTGAATCAATATGGGAGTGATGGGTTGTACATTTAGAGTCCACATTGGAAGTGGCTCCTTCTACTATCATACAATACAAAAGATAGCACTTTAAGTCAATAGATTTGCAAGAGAATATTTTGGGCTTTTTATTTAAGTCTAATTGAAGACAGGTCAATAATAAGTGAAAAAGTTCAAAAGCAGTAACTTGTTCTGTGTGACCTTTCGCTGTTGTAACAGAGTTTCCATCATGAGCCAAATTCATGATTTAATGCTGCTTTGAAGACCCGTGTTAATACATGAGCACACTTGCATACACAAACTAAAATTTGGTATGGATGTACCTCTTGTTACCTTTATAAAAAAATATGTTAAATTTCATTTTGGTCTCTCTGATTTCTCAAAGGAATTCTTCCAAAATTCACTATTGAAACAAACTTTCCATAGTTCATAAAATACTTCTCTTGATCTGCTGGAATCAGGGCTTACGATGGCAGCAGCAGCTGGAAGTTTAAATTATACCTACTTCCTCTCATTTCTGCCTAAAACAGATAGTAAAGTTAACCTTGAGGGGGAAATAATTAGAAAATATCTATGCTTGGAACATTTTAGTTTTGTAAATTATATTTTTCTATGTTTTTTTCCCTCTTATTTTTTTTTTAAATAATCTGTGTTAACCTGTGCTGTGAGGTACATGGTACTTTCTTAGTCCATTTTCATTGCTACCACAGAATTCCCAAGACTGGTAATTTATAAAGAAGTTTATTCAGCTTGCAGTTCAGCAGGCTGGGAAGTTCTGCTGGTCTTCCTGCAAGGGTCTCATGCAGCTTCCACTGGGGGCAGAAGGCAGAGGGCAGCTGGCATGTGCAGAAAGATCAAATGTGGTTGGAGGCCTGCAAGAAAAATAACAAGGTCATCAAACCCTTTTTGACAACCTCCTCTCCTGCGAAGGAATCTATTTCTTCAAGACTGAGGACTTAATCCTTCAGGAGGGCATTCATCTACTTATCCAGGTCTTCCCACAAGACCCTGATGCCTCCCACTAGGCCCCACCTACCGGTGCTGCGGCTCTGAGGATCAAATTTCAATATGAGTTTGGACAGGGCCAAGCCATGTGCAAAACATAGCAGGCATGAACAAGAAATAAAAATATTTTAAAAATAAGAGACTTTACGTTCTTTCATATTACTGAATTTTATTTCCTATTGAGAGGAAAACAAAATTTTAAGGCAGAATTTAAATTGTTTTTGGGAAACATATCTCTGTTCAGACCACCAAGAAGTCATATGTTCCTGCTCCACACCTCCACCCCTATCATCTGTCTCTCCGGTTATCCTTAAGAATTAGAAGAAAGATAATGCTTTCTCACGTGCAAACTCTTCATAGATAATATTCACCTGTGCATTATCTCACATGGCCTGGAAAGTCTAAGACAGGCTGGGGGTTTGCATCAGTTTTCTAAGTACATGAATTGGAAAAATGAGGTGCCCGGTGCAAGTAAGGATGTGACACAGATGTGGTACCTCAAATGGAGACCTTGTGATTCCAGATAAGCAACAGAGTGATTAAAGTTGAGGAATGGGTGATTTAGAACCAGAAGATAATGTGATTTGAAGGCCAAGTTTGCTCCCTATCACTGATCACATCACACACACATCTTCCCTGTTCAGGGAAATCTTGATTCACTAAGTCTCTATTATCTTATTTGTAAAGAAATGGTAATACCTTTGCTCCAGTGAGCAGTAATTTTGTAAGAAAACATGACAAAGTCATAGAGAAACTCCTGCTCTAATGTCCGTTATAAAGTGAATGTAAAAATGCATGTAATTGGTCTCATCCCTTTTTGTTTCATTAATGCAGTGAGTTCAAAGATGTAGGAGATGGATCGGCGCCTGTAGCACTGTGGTTACAGTGCTGGCTACATGTACAGAGGCAGGAGGGTTCATACCTGGCCAGGGTCAGCTAAACAACAATGACAAAAAATAGTTGAGCATTGTGGCAGGCACCTGTAGGTCCAGCTACTTTGGAAGGTGAGGCAAGAGTATTGCTTAATCCCAAGAGTTTGAGGTTGTGGTGTGCTGTGATGCCACAGCACTCTACCAAGGGCTACATAATGAGACTCTGGCTCAAAAAAAGAAAAACCAAAAAGTATATAAACATATATATATAAAGATGCAGGAGCTGATTAAGGAAAAAGATACGACTCCTAGATGAGCACGGGACACAATGCGTGTTCTTTAGGAACAGCTTTGACAGGTTATGTGGGAAGGCCCTCTTAGTGTGAGACCCTGTGTATAGGGGTCTCCACCTAGAAAGGAGGGAGCAAAGGAATGCCCACGGGGAGGAGGATTGCAGAGGGGGCTGACATGTCTAGGTGATGTCGCTTAGCTGCCCAGTAAGGGCCTTTGGGTCAGAGAGTGCTAAAGGACAGCATGGGGGCTATACGGACCTGGGTTCACCTAACCCATGGCTAATAGATGCTGGTAACTTTTATGTAGTGTGTGAAACAAGTGGGTCATAAAGGGCTGAAAATAGGTTTATTTCAGGTATATTTTAAACAATTGGAGGTGTAAAAATTTGCATTTATTGCCAGCAGAATTACGAGTTACCAGGTACTGGCCTGTTGAGAAGAAGTAAGCTATGTGAGATCAATAGGCCCAGACCATCTTTGGTTCAGGTATCTATCAACTGCTACCAAAAGAAAAGTGTGTTGAATAGCAACAAGCTTTTGTTTTCACTATTATATAGTTTATATTCATTTTATGTGGACATACACCCATGCTTATCTGTATATGTATATATTATTTCCTTCCCCAAATGATCTTCATGCCTTACAGTAGAAACAATACAATAATATGAGTCAATAAAATTGATTAAAGAGACTAAAAATAAAGCCTTATTCTCAGAGCTCCTGAGCGAGCAGCCAGGGGATCTGGACCAGCTGACATGAACGATGCTACTCCAAGTCACCAGCAATGCCAGGCTTTGTCTCCCTGGTGACAGCTTCTCTCTGCACATGCTCGTGTACAGCTGAACACACTGCCATCCCCACAGCTGAAGCTGCTAACATAGGGCCCAGAACATTGAAACATTAAGATATGGCTTTCAATATATTAATATTATTAATATCACAGTTTAAAGCACTCTAAGCTAACTACAAACAAGGAATTATCTAAGAAATCATGGAAGAAGTTTAAAAAGTACATTAAGAAGTAAGGAGAACTTTTTTCCTAGTTAGAGAAATTTTTGTACATGATGTTGTACCTTCTTTAACCATTTGATGTTTTAAAGAACATTACGGCTTCATTCGTATTTTTAAAAGTTCAGAGTCCATAGAGTCGAGTGTCTCTCTCACTGGCCACAGGACTTTGTCTTTATTCGAATGAGAATTCAGTGATGTGTGTCTAAAAAAATTACTTCTTTTGAGAAGTTGGTTTAAAAAAATCTCTCACTTTAATGGCACAATTTGGATTTTATTAATTAGTGGTTCCTCTGCTTCCAAAATGTCAAGTATCTCTCTATCTTAATACCCTTTTCCTGAAAGATTTGAAAGTTGTGTATTTTTCCCCCTTTTTTTCTTCATGCCACTTTTTGGAATCTAACTTCTTGCTTTGAGTACCTCTGAGACTAACTCAGCCAAGCATGACTTTTAATAATTTGTAGAAATTCTTACTTACTTTCAGATGTCACTGCTTATGTTCCCTTTTGTCAAATAAAAGCAGTATCAGGATGGGCATAATATTTATTTTCTCAAAAGTAATCTGGTTCCTTCATTGGACAATAAGTCAATCAGCTTCCAGTTCCATATTTTATCCACTTAGGATTCCACCAAATTGTTTTCACAGTGCAGAGAGAGAATCAAGTTTATAGTGCAATGCAATATAATAAAATCTCATTTCTGAAAAGTCTGCAAAATGCTAGACAAGGTCAGTAGGTACCAGAATAATTTTGAGCTATGGTATCGAAGATAAAATATCCCTTCTAAATTCTTGCCTTTGGACAATCAGTCTTTATAAAGACTTACAAGAGGTCAGAATAGTAAAAGAAAATAATAATAATAGCTACCCTGCGATGTCACAAATTTAACTCAAGAAACTTAGAGATGAGGTAAAGGACATTTTTGATGATCATAAAAGTACAGTTTGCTTCTTATCATTGCATAATATCCCTACAGACAGTGTAGATGTCTTATTATTTCTAAAACACCAATCGTTTGCCTGTTTCTTATGCTAATAGGCAAGGTTTCAATTGAGCCCATGCAAACAGCATTTCTTAGCTGATTCCGAATTTTCTCATGTTAATTCCCATGTTACTTGAGATTGCATTTATGCTAATAATATGCTAAATCTAATAACCATATGTTTACAGAGTAGCAAGGATGAATACAATGTGAGTTAATAACGTAATACAACATTCTAGAAAATTGCTGACACAATGTAAAATATCAGCTTGCTATAATTTCCCCAAACTTCTCTTGAGTACATTAAGGATCCAGATGCTGACACGAGCAAAGCTGGCTTAGACCTGGATCTTAAAGGTCACATTATTTTTCATTTGCCTCTGTGTGTCTCAGTGTCTTCATCTTAAAACCTATGATAATAACCTCTATGTTAACCCTCACTGAAATCGTGGCGAGGCAGTGAAATATGGGTTTAAACTTTTTTTGTGAGTATGCATTGCACATATGCAAATCTAGTGGGGCATGACTTTGATTCTCCTTTCTGAAAATTCCACAGAATTGCTTAGTAATGTCACTGAGGCACAAAATTCATAACCCCTGTATGTCCCCTTAGTCATAACATAAACCAAAGCCAATGAGGAGTGATTTGTCATAAAATGCCAGAGTCAGGCGCACTGGTTAAGTTGTGAAAGTCCTAATGGAGAAAAGCAAGGCACGGTCCTTCTGCTCCTGGAATCCCTGAATTAATGGGGAAGCCTGAAGCTACCAACAACAATATCAGCCAATTGTTGCATAAGAACCCAGAAGGAACAAAGGCTGGGGTGCAGGGTCTCATGAGATGACCTGAAGAGGGGAGGAAGCAAGCAGTCAGGACCTGGCGTTTGACTTAGGTCTCCAAAAACAAAACCTGGAGTTCATCATGAAGAGAAGAGGGATTCTGAGCCGTGTAAAGTTACTCTCACTCTCAGAGTAGGTTGTGAGCACTGTGGCTAAGTAGTTCAGAGCGCAGGCAGAACACAGGTAGGGCAGGATTAGCTCGTGGTAGTTTCAGGGTTTACTCTGCACATGACTGGACACTGTGTAAGGGTGTTCTGAGCTTAGGAATATACAAAGGCCCATATAGTAACTATTACAGAAACCAAACCCAAATAAAGTGTTGATTATAGATGGATCCTGAGCAGGAAGGACTGGTGGCAAATTAGAAACCTATTGCCCTTAATTAGGTACATTATAAATTAGTATATGGTAGGGATGTGAAAATAATGGGCATGTCAGACTCATATCTGAGAATGTGAATTACATTGAAATAAATAAGAGAAGGATTTGAACAGCGAGCAAGAAAACTAACTTATTTTATTTTATTTTTAAAATTTCAGATTACTATGAGGGTAAAAATGATTAGGTTACATTGTGTTTGTCAAGCAAACTTCAAGTTGTAGGGGAGCGCTTTATATATAGGGCATGTGCTGTGTACCCCTCCATTGTGCCCATAAGGTGTGACCCCAACAATCTCCCTCCAGCCTTCCCCTCTCCTCTCCCTTCTCCTGCCTCCCCCTCCACTTGAATTTAATTGTGTATTTCTTTCCTATGAGCATTTTTCTACTGGTTTCATATTAGTATTGCGTAGACTGGATACTTGCTTTTTCATTCTTGTGATACTTTATTAGGGAGAATGTCCTTCAACCCCATCCAGGTTAATACAAAAGATGTACAGTCTCCATCTTTTTGTGGCTGAGTAGTGTTTCATGACATACACAGCTTAATAATACATTCCTGTGTTGTTGGGTACTTGGTTGATTCCACATCTTTATGATTGTGCAATAAAAATTCTAGTCCAAATATCTCTGTCACAAAATGACTTTTTTTTTCTTCCAGGTAGATACCTGGTAATGGGATTGCAGAGTCAAATGGAAGGTCTACTTTTAGCTCTCTGAGGATTCTTCATGCTTCTTTCCAAAGAGGCTGTATCAGTTTACAATCCCACCAACAGGGTAGAAGTGTTCCCCCCTTACCACATACATGCCAGAATCTGCAGCTTTGTGACTTTGTGATGTGGGCTCTTCCCCCCAGGGTTAGGTAATATCTCAGGGTGGTTTTGATTTGCATTTCTTCGATAATTGGAGATGATAGGCATTTTGTCATGTATTTGTTGGACATTCATCTGTCTTCTTCAGAGAAGGTTCTATTGATGTCTCTCACTCATTTATAAAGCAGATTATTTGCTCTTTACTTGTTGATTAGTTTGAGTTCTCTGTAGATTCTAGTTGTCAGCCCTTTGTCAGAGTTGTAGGATGCAAGTATTTTCTCCCATTTTGAAGGCTGTCTGTTTGCTTTACTTGTTGTGTATTTAGCAGAAGTTTTTTTAGCTTGATCATGTTCCACTTGTTTATTTTTAGGGTTGCTACAATTGTCAAAAGGGTCTTCTTCATAAAATCTTTCCCCACACTTTCTTCTAATGCTTTTATTATTCTGTGCCTTAAATTTAAACTTTTATCCAACAAGAGTCAATTTTTGTAAGTAGTGAGAGGTGTGGATCCAGTTTCAGTCTTTTAAATGTGGCTAACCAGTTCTCCCGCACTGTTCATTCATAGGGTTTATTTTCCCCAGTGTATGCTTTTGCTTGGCTTATTCAAAATTAGATGGTAATATGCATCTGGTTTTTCCTCTAGGTTCTTAATTTATTCTGTAGATATGTATCTCTATTTTTCATGGTAGTATCATGCTGTCTTGATCACTATAGACTTATAGTATGGTAACATGATACTTCCCAAGTTTGTTTTTATTTCTTAGTATTGCACTGGCTATTCAACGGATTTTCTGGCTCCATGTGAAAAAAGTATTAAGGTTTCAAATTTCTCATAGTATGATGTTGGTGCTTTGATGGAGATTACACTAAATTTGTAGATCACTTTGGGTAGTATGGACATTTTAACAACATTGATTCTTCCCAGCTATGAGCATGATATGATCTGCAGTCTGTTGATGTCTTCTGCTATTTCTTTTTTCAGAATTTCTGCTGTTCTCTCTGTAGAGATCTTTCACGTTCTTTATTATGTATATTTCCAGTACTTCATTTTCTTTGAAGCTTTTGGAAAAGGTACTGTGTTTTTTATTTGATTTTCAACTTGACTATTATTTATATAGGCTACTGATTTGTGGAATTGATCTTACATACTGAGATATTACTTTATTTTTTGATCACATCTAAGAGTCTTGTGGTTAAGTCCTGGGGCTTTCTAAGTATAAGATCATATCATAAGCAAAGAGCACGAGTTTGACCTCCTGTGTCCCCATTTAAATGCCCTTGATATCCTTCTCTTTCTGACTGCACTGGCTAGAACTTCCAGCACTGTGTTGAATACTAGTGGCAATAGTGGACCTCCTTGTCTGGTTTCCTAATTTATTTTAGAAATTATAATTTACAAAAATGGATTCAACAATTTAGCACACAGTGGAAAGTATTCACATAATTGTAGCGGATATCTACAGATGCTTCTCATCCTATGACTACTGTGTAAAAACTCTGAATAGCCTTTTCTCAGCATTCCTAGTGTGCATGGGATGTGTGTGCACATGAGCAGGGGAACATGTGCTTTGTAGTGAAATAACTGCTAGCTTGCAGCTTGATGAAGGAAACCTCTGGAGAACCTCTGTACATTGCACAATAAAAAGTACAGAGAAAATGTGGTATTGACATAAATATTTTATAATTGGAAACAGTTTCACAGTTGCATCTGGGCTTTAACTGAATATTTCATATCTATGATATATTGGGCTCCCTATGAGGTCACTCAATAAAGATTTATTAACTGCAATACAACTTTTAGTCCTCTGGAACATAACTTGTCTTACCTAGAGAAGGAAAAATGCAAGGCATATTAGCTACTGCTGGTTTTATCTAAAGGCCAATCAAGTGTGGCTGACAACATTTTGTGCCATTGTTTTTGCCATTTTTGTGTCATTATTTGGCTTTCATTTGAACTTATTTTTCCCGTCCATAATATCCCATGTTAATTTTTTCATGGCCAGTTTGCAAGCCCTCCACATGTCCTTTTAATTTGCTCAGAGTTCAATTATTTTAAAACAGAAGTATTTCAGTCCTGTCTGTGAAACATTTTTCTTGTTGGAAAAATTCTGCATTCGTTCTCAAGTACAGAAAGCACGTAACAATACAGACATGATTTCTCACCTTATTAAACATGTGGCTGTTGTGCTCAATTTTGGTTCTTATCAATTTTCTGGACAGTGTGACCCTTCTTTTTGGTTCTCGTCTTTCTGATCAGCCCCCAAACATGGTTATCTGAAGTTATATGAGTAGGGTGACCAGATGTCCCGCTTTTGAACAATTTGTCCTATGTCTCTTGACATTTTAAAGAAGTCTCGATTTTTGGAAAGAATGCACAAATGGGTGGGAAAACAAGAAGGTAATATACAGTTTTCGGCTGCCATGTGGTTATTTTGCCAGGATATGCGTTTTATATTATTTTTGTTAATTTTATAATGTTAAACTGTAATAATAACAAATAATTGTTGAGAAGTGATTATCAAGAACTGCTTATCAAAGTTTGCATTGTTGTCAGGCCCTGCCTTGCCCTGTCCCCTGCCCCGCCCGCCATGTTGTCCCGCTTTACCAATGTTAAAATCTGGTCACCCTATATATGAGGACAGTGGCCCCAGCTTGGAGGGAAGCTTCTCTTGCATTTATAGGAAGATCATATGAGAAAGAAGCTTAGAGTTTTATTCTTGGCTTCTCCTCCAACAATTCTTTAGGGCAGTCAAACATGGTGTCAGATCTCTGGACCAGAGAAAGGTTGAAGAAACTTTGCAGAGACCATGCAGATGATTGTTGAATCTCATTTTGTCCTGTATCGTGTGTCCTCTAACTCAAATCATCATGCTTTATCTCTTATTTCAGTCATGACTAGAGTGTACACCCTGGTCGGTTTCCACTCACTCCACGCTGAAATCATTTTGTCTCAAGTATGACCCACATGGTTTCTGTCCTCTGTGGCAGCTTACAAAATACCCTTATTTACCAATATTGCAATTACATATCTAATAATATTATCAATTACACAATATTGATATTAAAGAACAGACCCATTTCATACCTAGGAAAGGTGTGCAAGAAAGGTTAAGCCAGCAGGTCTGTGTTGCTCGAACTGTGAACTTTTGAAAGAAAGACCCATCCTCAGGAGAAATCCTTGGCTGACTCCCAGAAGAAAAATCTGAGCTCTTGAAATACCCTGCCTGATAAGAATGTACTTGTATGCCTTAGGCTGTGGGCTGCTTTATACCTTTGTGACTATTTAAGTTTATCATGACAATGTGACTTATGGTGAATGTTTATTTTGGCTCTGGGATACTGAGATCTGAATGGTTGTGGTCACTCACAAGGCTGCTGCACGCATGTGAGACTAGCAATGAAAACCTGAAGACCCAGACTCAGTAGAGCTTCCCTCATTGGTAGCACTTTGAATGGATTGTCGTGTTGTTTGGGAGAGAATTAATCACTTCCCATGAAACTCCACTGAGGAATGGGTACCAGGAAACTCACACCTGGCATGTGGATTTCTCCCTCCCTCTTTGCTGATTTTACCCTACTGCTTTCCACAATTATAAACTATGTGAGTGAAGCAGCTCTTTCTTAGTCTTATAAGTTATTCAAGTGAGTCATCAACCCTGAGGGAGCATTAGAGACCCCAATCTCAGAGATACCTAAGGACAGCTATTGGCTAAATACAATGTCTGTCACAGAAGCCACTGGTGCTACCATAGACTCTTACATCTGAAAGTATCCCAGAACAATGGCATGAACTATTAAAGACTGACACAATCTATCAGTATTGGAACAACACTCCAAAGACTTATGGTACTGTGGGGTATGTGGAGTATGTGCTAATATGATGGCGATGTCTTCTACAATTATAATACTTGAGTCTTCAAATTTACAAAAGACAAGTGAAATTGCCAAAGTAAGTACTTATGCCCCAGGTGTGTAATGAGTCATTTCCATCCTTATGTTCTGCTGGATAATAAACAATCTTATTTTTTCTAGAGGTTTATATTTCCACCAGAAATTTCAGAGACATTTCCACTAAACTTCAGCTATGACTGCCACATAATTCTGGGCTTCAAGGTGATGGAGTAGGAGGCTATGATAGGAGAAAATATAAGTGTAGGAGTAATTGACCAAGATAATTATCAGGGAATTGTTAAATAATGGAGGCTCACTGGTGATAATGGAAATACACAGTTAAAGCAACAAATGCCTGAAAAGGGCAAGATACCAGGTCTCTTGTATCTTTCTTGAGAAGATATAGCTCAACCAGAAAAGCATCCTAGGTCAACTGAAACACTGATTCAACGTGAAGATATTCTAGAATGAATGGTGAAGAAGGTAGGTAATGATTATTATTGGTTGCTTATAATAGAAGGTTATAGCTTCTATTTTTAAACTTTTTATTAATGCTAAGTGTTTTAAAGACACTGCAGCTAACCAATATCTAAAGTTCAATTAGTGGAGTGGAAATGCATCAGATCAGGTAAGGATCTCAACAAAGGGTAGCCAAGATGGCAACTACCAAGCTCTCACTTTCACCCAGGACGATCATCGTGACTGGAAAAGAACTTCCAGAAAGTCCTCACCTTGCTTCCTGCTAAAAGTGATGTCCCAAGTGTGAAGACATTTTCACTTTCTCACTCTGTAACTACTGAAGTTGGGAGTGTACAATGCCCATTGGGGAAAATGAGACCACAGCCAGAATAAAGAGGAAAATCCCTATAATACATAACTGACTGAAGAGAATTTAGGTTTTCTGGTGAACATAATGAGGTAAATAGGAAACAAAGCAGTAGGGTACGTAAGAAAGGAGATAATTACAATGTTAGAACCTAGAGTGAAACCAATTAAACATAAAATTAAGGCATGAGGGGGATGAGTGTCAGTGAAAAGATGAACTACTGCAAGTGTTCCCTCTCGTCCTCCTCCCGCACTTCCCCCTTCTCTTCCTCATCTTTCTCCTCTTTATTCTCCCTCTCTCTATCTCTCTTCCCTCTTTCTTCTTTGTTTTCCTCCTTTGGAAACAAAATACATTTAAACCCCTGTTGGCTTCAGATTCTCCACATTTAGAGTGACTGTTTTCTAAAATTCTCTAAATTCTCATTTGCCATCATGAAGAAGCAATTAAGATTTCCATGTGAGACTGTCGGTTTGAAAAGTTCTGCTTCGACATGGGATTGGACGTTATGTTAAATATTTTCTTCTGACACTGATTATTTATTATGAAAGTCATACTGCTAACATGATTTATAATTCATATTTCCCACAAATATAACTGAATGAATCTCCTTGGGCTGCCATAACATATTCTACAGACTGGATGTCTTAAACCATAGGAATTTATTTTATCACAGTTCTACAGGCAGAAAGTGCAAAAGCAAAGTGCTGTTAGGGTTGGCTCTTGTCAAGGCTCTCTTCCTGTCTTGCAAATGGCAGCCTCCTTAATGTGTCCTCACACAGCCTTTCCTCTGGGCATGCACACACATACACACACAAAGTTCTCTGATGTATTTTCCTTTTCTTATAATGACTGATCCTGTCACATGAGGGCCCTACCCTTATGATTTCTGCTCTATTTCCAAATATCATGTAGAAGATCTCTTTTCTCTCCACCACATGTAAGCTTCATGAGGGCAGGAAATTCATCTGTGTCATTCACTATTCATTCTATTGTCAGTGCTTAGTTCCCAGAAGTTAAAAAAAAAAAAAATTATTGCATGAAATAACGAGTGAGTGAATGAACAAACAAACAAATTAATAACCTCTTGTCTTGGCTTACAGTATTTACTTATGAACTCTAGAAGTTTCCCTAAGGAGATAGAAAGTATTTCAGTGTGAATGCCAATTTTTAAAGTTATCATTCCATGTCCTAGATAATTGCTAAAGGAGTTATTAGTGAAAATTAATAGAAAAATATGTAAAACATTCTAATATAAAATAGAATTTACATTAATGCTAGATAAAAATTTAGAATAGAGAACTATAATACTACTTAATATTGGGAAAAATGGAAGAATGCTTATTAGCCAAAATGAATTTTTCTGTAAAATTCTATCACTTAAGTGGGGAACACAGAAACATTTCTCCACTATCGGTTAAAACATTTTAATAGTATTTACTTAAATAATGTGATTCAAGTAATTTATCTTTCAAAAATCTGATAATGTACATTTCTCACTGTATGCTAAATGTGTTATATGTGTTAATTTTTAAAGTGGATATTTTAATTTTCTCCACTTTTATTTATAAAAAAGCTGAGTTACAGAAATATGTATATTAAAAAACATGCCCAGGCTCACAAAGGTAGAAAGTAATAGCATAGAGATTGCAACCAAGGAAACCCAGCACTAGAGTCAGCTTTCACAAATATCCAGAAGGCCAGTAAAAAAATCACACCTTATTCCCAAATGATTCAGCATGTACAATCAATGTTTACTAGTGGCTTATGGCATGCTTGTATATAATGTGTGTTAATATTGCTGATATTCTTTCTGTTGCCTATCCATCATTATTTTCAAAAATACTCAAATTCCTTAAAACCCAGAGCTGCAGAATGAAAAGTAAACAAGTAATCAACACAGTACAAAATCTATTATCTGGATGTGCCATGATGCAATACACGCCCCAAAGCTGCAACTTTGGGAGCATTTCAAATGAGGGTTTTTTTTTTTCCTTAAGTATCTCTTCTTGTTTTGCCAGGTGTATTATCAACATTATTTCAGATCTTAGTATCTGTTTGTAAACATTTATCTTATAATGGAAAGTTTAAATAGAGATTAGCTCTGATGTATTATAAATCTAAAAGGCTAAAATTGCTTTGTAAACTTGATAATTTATTCAATTAGATAAATAACACTCTCAGAGTTGTGTGAGATTTATTGACATTTACTACTTGAGATATTCATGTAAAGAATCTTCAAAAAAACCTATTTGTAGATTTTTTTATCAAAAAATATATTCCTTCACTCATGGAGGGTCGTGGGAGCAATATTAAGTTGCTAAATCATCCTTTTAATCATCCTTAATAGTTAAACTAATCATCCTCAATAGTTAAGCACAACATTTAGCTTTTGTCTTGAAAACTAATTTCCTTCCACTACATTTTTAGGCATGAACTAACTGAACCTTACAGAACTGCTTTAATAATTTCATAGCCATAAGGTAATCATCTACAGAAAATAAGACAATACATATTTAATCACTGGCTGTTGGTTTTAGAAAACAAATTTTTGTCCACTTCATAATTCTGGAGAGATCATGTAAGGACTTTGAAGAGGGGTTTTTTATTATGAATAATATGAAGGCCACAGAATGACATTATGTTTCTTTCAATTAGCTATGTAATTAACTAATGAATCAGAATTGGGAAATTAAATATGATTGAAGCAACAGTGACATAGTGACATAATTAAGTATCCGGGCATGCATTTAAACAAGCATTATGAGTGTAACCACTGTGAGGCAAAAGGCAAAATACAGAACTTGGAGATGAAGTGAAAGGAAAACGTGCTTTGTGTTGGTTTCTAGTTTTCTTTTTATGGAACAAAATACATTTTATAACAGTAAGGTGGATGTATGAACTTAGAAATAAATGAACTGGAGAAGAGTAGGTCAGATAAAACTTCACCAACATTCTTGTGGGCCTTGGAAAAGATTCAAAAGCTACAAGGATTGTTTTTGACTCTAATAAGTAGAAAAATACAGTCAGGTGTATGATTAAGAAACTGTTCTGAAATAAAAGTAAAGCTAGTTAGCTACTAACAGATTTTTTTTATAATTCTGTGGGGAAAACAGGACAAATTGCATATAAAATAATAAAAATTAAATTGCATATTAATAATAATTGTTATAAATTTTCAATAGATGTGGCCAATAAAATATACATTTAGAGATAGTGTGTTAAATCTCTCAAAGGAAAATGTTAATATTTCCTACTAGTATTTACTAAATAGTTATTAGATGCTCTTCAATTTGCTATGTCCTTTGCACATTTAAGTACATTTTTAATTAGAAAATTTTTAAGCATCTTTTACTAGTTTGGGTCTAACCAATTGCCCAGCCTATCTAGTGTGGGCGAGAGCTATGTCCATGAAAAGTATGAGAGCAGCCCCTCCAGAGAGTGGTAGCATGTGGGCAGCATGTCTGGGGCCATGGAAAGGGCTCTGGTGGCTGAGAAATTATGTACAGAGAGAATAAATACCTAAGTAACTGTCTTGAACATAATGAAATGTTACAGGAAGCAGTTAAGAAATGGGAAAGAACAAGGCTAAGGTTAACCTTGTGGTGCTCGATTAGAATCCAGAGTCTAGATATAATTGCATGGTGAATATTTTTATAAAAGAAACATATAGAAATAGATATAAATGTATGTGTGTGCATATATGTGAATTTCTTTTCCAGCTGTGTCTGCTGAGGGCACCAGGACTAATGACATCTCGGCAGCAAAGAACCAGGAATCACTGATATACCAGGGATGAGGCAGAGGAAGTCCAAGGTCAGCCTGGACGGTCTAGTGACAGAATGTGCGGAGGTGCTCAGAGAGTGGTGAGACCAGCATCTAAAAGACAGCTTCAGGGATTTCCCACTGACCTTCTCTGGAAGTTACTGAACTTCAAAATAAAATAAATGATATTAACAATTTGACTTCATGTTGTGTTAAATAGGAATCTAAGAATCTACATCAATATAAATTGATAGATGAAGGAGATCTATAAGCTCTGCCCCATAGTAGAATACCAACTAACAAAAATAGATTGATAGAATCAGAAAACCACCTTATAGCTACCATAAGGTAAGATAGTAATATTAATTCTTAATTGTTATTATGTACGAAGATGATATTTTATTTAGGAAATAAATACAAGCATTATAGGGTGAAATGATAACATATTGGCAACTTGCTTTCAAATGATTCAGAAAAAACATTTGTGAGGTGTGTGTGTGCCCGTGTAAAAAGAGAGGGGTGGGAGTGGGATTTGAAAGTGTACACAAAATAGAGGGAATAGCAAATCTTCTCATCATTCAGATTTAACAAATAGCAACTTTTTTTTTTTTTTTGGCAGTTTCTTTTGGCCGAGGCTGGGTTAGAACCCACCACCTCAGGTATATAGAGCTGGCACCCTACTCCCTTGAGACACAGGTGCCACCCGACAGTAACATTTTGACACACATGCATTGCTTTATAGATTCATTCTATTCTGCTGAATTATTTTATGGAAATTCCCAGTTATTTTATAATTTCACTTAAAGATATATACATGATTAAATTCTTTTAAAATTAAATCATAGCTGTGTACATTAATGCAATCATGGGGTACAATATGCTGATTTTACATACAATTTGAAATGCTTTCATCAAACTGGTCAATATAGCCTTCACAGCATTTTCTTAGTTATTCTGTTAAGACATTTATATTCTACACCTAATAAATTTCACATGTACCCTTGTAAGATATACTGTAGGTGTGGTCCCACCAATTACTCTCCCTCCACCCATCCTCCACCCTCCACTCCCCTCCCTCTCTCCTTTCCCCTTCTTCTTGGGCTATAATTGGGTTATAACTTTCATAAGAAAGCTTTAAATTGGTTTCATAATAAGACTGCATACATTGGATACTTTTTCTTCCATTCTTGAGATACTTTGCTGAGAGGAATATGTTCCAGCTCCATAAATGTAAACATGTAAGAGGTAAAGTCTCCATCTTTCTTTAAGGCTGCATAATATTCCATAGTGTATACATACCACAGTTTATTGATGCATTCATGGGTGGATGGGCATTTGGGCTTCTTCCATGACTTAGCAATTATGAATTGTGCTGCAATAAACATTCTTGTACACACATCTTTGTTATAATGTGATTTTTAGTCTTCTGGATGTATACCTA
>CAUYQV010079233.1:0-13522 GCA_963574575.1 Galagoides demidoff
GGCTCAAGCGAGTCTCCTGCCTCAGCCTCCCAAGTAGCTGGGACCACAGGCGCCCGCCACAACGCCTGGCCATTTTTTGGTTGCAGCCATCATTGTTGTTTTGGCAGGCCCGGGCTGGGGATTTGAACCCGCCACCTTAGGTGTACGTGGCTGGCGCCTTAGCCACTTGAGCCACAGGTGCCGAGCCTATTTATTTGTTTTTAGACACAGAGTTTTACTCTATCACCCTTGGTAGAGTGCTGTGGCATGATAGCTCACAGCAACCTCCAAATCCTGGGCTTAGGCAATTCTCTTGCCTTAGCCTCCCAAGTAGCTGGGACTACAGGCACCGCCACAATACGTGGTCTTTTTGTTGTTGTTGCAGTTTGGCCTGGGCTGGGTTCGAACCCACCACCCTTGGTATATGGGGCTGGTGCCCTACCCACTGAGCCACAGGTGCCTGCCCCCATATACATATATTTTTTTTTTTTTTTTGAGACAGAGCCTCAAGCTGCCTCCCTGGGTAGAGTGCCTGTGGTATCAAAGCTCACAGCAACCTCCAACTCCTGGGCTCAAGTGAGTCTCCTGCCTCCTCCTCCCAAGTAGCTGGGACCACAGGCACCCGCCACAACGCCCGGCCATTTTTTGGTTGCAGCCGTCATTGTTGTTTGTCGGGCCCAGGCTGGATTTGAACCCACCACCTTAGGTGTATGTGGCTGGCGCCTTAGCCACTTGAGCCACAGGCGCCGAGCCTATACATATTTCTAATTGAATACCCAGCTCCCTATCAATTGTCTGCATCTTTCAAGGCTCTGAGACACATTAGATAATCTATTTGTTTTATCTTCTTGGATAATTCTTTCCTGGAATCCTCAGGTATGGCTCACTGTGCACAAATGGCTCATTACATCTACTTGCTCTCAGTTTGAGTTTATCTCATATTTTCTTTCTTTCTTTTTTTTTTTTTTTGAGACAGAGCCTCAAGCTTTCCCCCTGGGTAGAGTGCTGTGGCTTCACAGCTCACAGTAACCTCCAACTCCTGGGCTCAAGTGAGTCTCCTGCCTCAGCCTCCCAAGTAGCTAGGACCACAGGTGCCCACCACAATGCCTGGCCATTTTTTGGTTGCAGCCATGATTGCTGTTTGGCGGGCCCGGGCTGGATTCGAACCACCACCTTAGGTTGTATGTGGCTGGGGCCTTAGCCACTTGAGCCACAGGCGCCGAGCCTATCTGATATTTTCTCATGATAAGATTGAGATATTGCATTTTTCAAAACCAGCCTGAGCAAGAGTGAGACCCCATCTCTACTCAAAAAATAGCTGGGCATCATGATGGGTGCCTATAGTTCCAGCTACTTGGGAGGTTGAGGCAAGAGGATCACTTTGAGCCTAAGAGTTTGAGGTTGTTGTGAGCTATGACACCATGGCACAATACCCAGGGTGACAGAGTGAGATTCTCAAAAATAAAAAATGAAAATAAAAGAATTACACAGAAATAATGTTGTGTCCCTCTCAGTGCCTTATACCAACGGATTTATAATGTTGATATGTCTTATTATCAATAATGATAAATTTGCTAACTTGGTGAAGGTGGTGTCTGCTTGGTTTCTCCATTGTAAAGTTTCTATTTTTTTTCTTTGTTTGTTTTTTTGAGAGAGTCTCACTTTGTTGCCCTCAGTAGAGTGCCGTCGTGTCATAGCACACAGCAATCTCAAACTCCTGGGCTCAGCAATTCTCTTGCCTCAGCCTTCCAAGTAGCTGCCATAACGCCCAGCTGTTTTTTTTAAGAAACTAGGTCTTGCTCTGGCTCAAGCTGATCTCGAACCTGTGAGCTAAGGCAATCCACCTGCCTTGGCCTCCCAAGTGCTGGGATTACTGGTGTGAGACACTGCACCTGACAAAAGTTTCTATTTTTAAAAAATTGGTAATTAATAAATAATCTTGAGGAAGATACTTTGAGCCTATTCAGTTTCATCTGAAATGTTTGCCCACTAATTTTAGCATCCATTGGTGGATTTTGTCTGATTTTGTCTGCAACAGTCATTACTATGGTGTTTGACCTAATGTTGATTTTTCTTTTCTTTTTTTTGAGACAGTCTCACTATGTCACCTTGGTAGAGTGCTGTGGCATCACAGCGCACACCAACTTCAAACTCTTGGGCTTAAATGATTCTCTTGCCTCAGCCTCTCAAGTCACTGGGACTACAGGTGCCTCCTACAAGGCCTGGCTACTTTTTAGTTGCAGTTGTCATTGTTTGGCAGGTGCGGGCTGGGTTCGAACCCTCCAGCTCCGGTGTATGTGCCACTGAGCTACAGGCGCCAAGCCATTTTCTTTTCTTCTCTTGAGACGAAGTCTCACTATGTTGCCCTTGGCAGAGTTCCATGGTGTCATAGCACACAGCAACCTCGAATTCCTGGGCTTAAGCAATTCTCTTGCCTCAGCCTCCCAAGTAGCTGGGACTATAGGCACCCGTCACAATGCATGGCTATTTTGTTGTAATTGTCATTGTTTAGCAGGCCTCGGCTGGGTTCAAATCTAAGTTGACCATCCAAGAGACTGTAACTTACTGGTCAACATATGGAGGTGGTCAACATAAGGAACTAGGCCTACAGTATTAATACATACAGGTAGCATGTACAGGTAGTCCAAGCTACTCTGGAGGCAGAGGCAAGATAATCACTTGAGCCCAAGAGTATGAGGTTGCTGTGAGCTATGATGCTAAGGCATTCTACCTGGGAGTGACAAAGTGAGACTCTGTCTCAAAAAAAACAAAACAAAAAGAACAAAAAACAAATGTAAGATATAACTGTACCAAAAGAAAAAATAATATATCATACTTTACATTTTATAAGTCACCCTGGTTGAGTCCTTTCACCTAAATTTTGGTGGAAAGCACATATGAAATGCAAGGACTTAGGTCATATTACTGGTTCTAGAAACTTTTTTTTTCTTCCAGAATTTTCTTTTATATTATTGATCTTTTTTTACGTATTTTTAAAAATACATAAATAATTTTCTAAGTTCAGAAATAAAATCCTTATGGAACTCTGATTGAAATTGACCTGGTATAAATTAACTTAAGTAAAAAAAGTATGCAGTAGTCGTAGATACTTATAGGGTACATGTGATGCTTTAATTTAGGCATACAATGTGTTTGACTCAAATCAGGTAATTGGGTATCCCTCACCTCAGGCATTTATCATTTTTTTGTGTTAGGAACATTCTAATTCCACTCTTTTAAAATTATTATTATTATTTTTTGAGACAGAGTTTCACTTATTAACCTTCAGTAGAGTGCTGTGGCATCACAGCTCACAGCAACCTCCAACTCCTTGGGCTTAGGCAATTCTCTTGCCTCAGCCTCCCAAGTAGCTGGGACTATAGGCGCCCCCTACAATGCCTGGCTATTTTTTTGTTGCAGTTTGGCCCAGGCTGGGTTTGAACCCAACACCCTCAGTATAGGGCGCTGGTGCCCTACTCACTGAACCACAGGTGCTGCCCCTTTTAAAAAATTATTTAAAAGCATACCCTAACTTATCATTGATTATAGTCACTTTGTTGTGCTATCAAATATTATTCATCTTGTTTAACTATCTAACTATATTTTTGTATTTAACAGCCACCTCTACTTTATCCCTGACTCCCCCTCAACTCCCCTCTGATAAGCATCATTCTCTTGTGTTCATGAGATCAGTTGTTTTAACATTTAGCTCTCATGTATGATGAGAACATGCAAGATTTGTCTTCCGATGCTTGGCTTATTTCACTGACCATAATACTCTCTAGTTCTGTTCATGTTGTTGCAAATGGCAGGATTTCATTCTTTTTATGGTTACATAATATTCCCTTACATGTATGTACCACAATTTATTTCTCCATTCATTCATTGATGGACTCTTAGGTTAATTCCCAAATCTTGGCTATCATGTATAGAGCTGCAATAAACATAGGAGTTCACATATCTTTTTTTTTTTTTTTTGAGACGGAGCCTCAAGCTATCCCCCCGGGTAGAGTGCCATGGCATCACAGCTCATAGCAACCTCCAACTCCTGGGCTCAAGCAGGTCTCCTGCCTCCGCCTCCCAAGTAGCTGGGACCACAGGCACCCGCCACAACGCCCGGCCATTTTTTGGCTGCAGCCATCATTGTTGTTTGGCGGGCCCGGGCTGGGGATTCGAACACACCACCCTAGGTGTACGTAGCTAGCACCTTAGCTGACTGAGCCACAGGCGCCGAGCCGTCACATATCTTTTTGATAATACTGATTTCACTTCTTTTTGATATGAAAGATTGCTAGGTAGGTCTATATTTTGTTTTTTGAGGAAACTCCCTACTGTTTTATAGTGTTTGTATACTGTTTTACATTCTCACCAGCAGTGTACAAAGGTTCCCCTTTCTCCACATCCTCACCAGCATTCTTTATTGCCCATCTTTATGATAAAAGTCATTTTAAAGGGGGTGAGATGATATCTCATTGTAATTTTGACTAATTCATCTACTAAGGCTAGTGAATTCCCTGGTCTTTATTGCCATTATGATACCATTGGCTTCTAAGTATTTCTCTACTCCAGACATAGTAACTATCACTTCCACACATGCAATATTTATTTCCTGTTCTATTTTTCCCCAGGATACTCCCGCACGTGGAATTCATTTCCCTGCAACATTTATCTGCCATGCTTTTTAAAACACAGTAGTTGAAGCTCCAGGAACTTTGGAATTTCTCATGTTGGAAGATATCTGTAGTCTTCTCCTGTCAGGCATCTTTCACTTGGCATTACATTTGGTATTGTTTAAACCTGCCATTTGCCTGAAGTAAAGATTTATTCTCCGTAAGAGGGAATATAGTGGTGCTGGGTGGTGGATAAAGGAGAAGAGGTAAAGAAACCAAGTGAAGGAACAGAAATAATTACAATTCTGGGGAAAGAATGAACAAGATGGACCTAACAGATTAAATGAACATACCCTCTCAGACCTGGGTTTAGATAGAGGCCCAAGAAAGAAAATCCAAAGGTGTGCATAGGAAGGAATGATTGGGTAGGTTCCTTCTTTGGGCAGAGGGTATATTGGAAAGAGGAAAGATACAGATGCATAATCTATTCTTTGCTTTTTGATTTCATATTGACCTAGTCTGGAGGCAGCTTTTCTTTTCAACGGATGGGAAACTATTATGTAAAGACTATATCTAATTAACCCCAAAATGCTAACATGCAGCTCAAAAATAATCCCTAACCACATCCAAACATGAAAATGGCTCTCTAACTGAAACATTCACTATATTTGGTAGGCCTGATCATATCCTTGAAAACCAAACTTGTATTTTCCAAGATCATTCTTTAACTAGTGAGTTTTGATTTCTTTATACTACTAATAATTTATATCATATTATCTATTCCTTTTTCTTTCTTTCTTTTTTTTTTTTTTGAGACAGAGCCTCAAGCTATCCCCCTGGGTAGAGTGCCATGGCATCACAGCTCATAGCAACCTCCAACTCCTGGGCTCAAGCGAGTCTCCTGCCTCCGCCTCCCAAATAGCTGGGACCACAGGCGCCCACCACAATGCCCAGCCATTTTTTTTTTTTTTTTTGGTTGCAGCCATCATTGTTGTTTGGCAGGCCCGGGCTGGGGATTCGAACCCGCCACCTTAGGTGTATGTGGCTGGCGCCTTAGCCGATTGAGCCACAGGTGCCGAGCCATCTATTCCTTTTTCTTATGAGACTCTGTCTCACTATGTTGCCCTGGGTAGCATGCTGTGGCGTCACAGCTCACAGCAACCTCAAACTCTTGGGCTTAAGCAATTCTCTTGCCTCAGCCTCCCAAGTAGCTGGAACTACAGGCGCCTGCCACAATGCCCAGCTATTTTTTTATTGTAGTTGTCGTTGTTTGGCAGTCCTGGGATGGGTTAAAACCTGCCAGCTCTAGTGTATATGGCTGGCATCCTAGCTGCTGCGCTATAGATGACAAGCCCATATTTTCTATTCCTTTATTATGTGCCACATCAAATCATTGTACATATAAGTTTTGGCTCTCAGAGTTTAAAAATGGGAGAAAGACACCTTGTTTGAAGATGTTTTCCCCCCTCTAGTAGTTGCTAGGGACATAGTAATAGGATCTATATATTTGAATACAGAGTGGCCATAAAGTTCATGTGCAATTTAAAATTGTACACTATTTTATTTTTATTTTTTTGAGACAGAGCCTCAAGCTGTCCCCCTGGGTTGAGTGCCGTGGCATCACACCTCACAGCAACCTCTAACTCCTGGGCTCAAGTCTCCTGCCTCAGCCTTCCGAGTAGCTGGGACCACAGGCGCCCGCCACAATGCCCAGCTATTTTTTGGTTGCAGCTGTCATTGTTGTTTGGAGGCTGGGCTGGATTTAAACCTGCCACCTTAGGTGTATATGGCTGGTGCCTTAGCTACTTGAGCCACAGGCGCCGAGCCTGGTACACTATTTTAAATTGTACATGAATATAACCAACCTGTATATTGGCTGGTTATGGTAGTATGACATAAAAAGGAGTTTCTCATTTTCCTCTTGTTAAGATCACTTTTTTTTTGTCTGTTTGTTTGTTTTGAGACAGAGTGTCACTATGTTACCCTTGGTAGAGTGCAGTGCTATGGCATCACATCTCACAGCAGCCTCAAACTCTTGGGCTTAAGCAATTCTCTTGCCTCAGCCTCACAAGTAGCTGGGACTACAGGAGCCTGCCACAATGCCTGGCTATTTTTTTTGCTGTTGTTTAGTAGGCTCTGGCTGGGTTGAAACCCACCAGCCCCGGTGCATGTGGCTGGAGCCCTAACCACTGAGCTATGGGCACTGAGCCAAGATCACCTTTTTTAAAAAATGATTTTCTTGGTTGGGCATGGTGGTCCACATCTGTAATCCTAGCTCTTTGAAAGGCTGAGGTGGGAGGATTACTTGAGGCCAGGAGTTCAAGACCGGCCTAAGCACAATAGTGAGACCCCGTTACTACAAAAAGAGAAAAAAATCATCTGGGCTTAGTTGTGTGCACTTGTAGTCTCAGCAACTGGGAGGTTGAGCCAAGGTGATCACTTGAACCCGGGGGTTGAGGTTGTGATGCCTGACTCAAAAAAAAGAAAAGAAAAAGATAGCGAGAGAAACTGGTTTTCTTTCCTTCTCACCTCAGTCGGTATTTTCTACTAAAGGTATTGAGTATCGGCTCGGTGCCTGTGGCTCAAGTAGCTAAGGTGCCAGCCACATACACCTAAGGTGGTGGGTTCGAATCCAGCCTGGGCTCACCAAACAACAATGACGGCTGCAACCAAAAAATAGCCAGGCATTGTGGCGGGTGCCTGTGGTCCCAGCTACTTGGGAGGCAGAGGCAGGAGACTCACCTGAGCCCAGGAGTTGGAGGTTGCTGTGAGCTATGATGCCACAGCACTCTACCCAGGGTGATAGCTTGAGGCTCTGTTTCGAAAAAAAGGTATGAAGTATCTACTCCATAGGCATCATTTTTCTCTCAATAATGAGAAAAGCTAACCTCCAGATTTCTTACTAGACACCAAGGGAAAAAAAACCAGTAATTTTTCTTTGGACCCTAATAAAATCTTAGAAGTTGTTGAGCATCATTAGTGAAAAAATGTATTATGAGAAGATTAATCTGGCAGCTTTCATTTATTTAGTAACATATTAAAATTGTCCTAGACACTGGATGCAACAGTGTTAAAAAAACAAAAAGGAGTGAATATCAATCACTGCTGTCATGGAGCTTTCGGTGTTGTGAATACCAGTGTAGGATGGACTGGAGTCTTTAAAGACTTGAGAGGCAGGGAAACAGTGGTTATAACCTAATCAGTCATCCTCAATTCCTTATGTTCTTGGCATTTAGCTTTGCATCTTGATGCCCTGCCTTTTATCTGTTTCCTGTCTTACCATTTCCCTATCACAAACACATAGACCTTTCCCTATTAGCTTTCTTCATTCTTTGTGTTACCTTTATCTTTTATTCATATTGCTTGGCCATATTTTGAAGATGTTAGAACCATGTACTTTCTCCTGTCCTTCCCCCCATTAAAAAATTTTTTTTTGGAGGGGAGTCTCATTCTGTTTCCCTGGGTAGAGTGCCATGGCATTATAGCTCACAGCAACCTCAAACTCCGGGGCTTGAGCAATCTTCTAGTTTTTTGAATTCTAGTAGAGATGAAGTCTCCCTCTTGCTCAGACTGGTCTCAGACTCCTGAGTTCAGGCAATCCACCCACCTTGGCCTCTCAGAATGCTGTGGTTACAGACATGAGCCACCATACCTGACCCTAGTTAAAATTTTGAATTTCTTCTATATCATTTTTCTTTCTCCTTGCAAAGGAAAAAAAGAGACATCTTCTTTCTTAATATTTTTCAGACTGGGAGACTTGGTGTGAAATCAAGGAATCATTTCCAAAATGGTTCATTGATGAAGAAGAAATATCGGAGGGAATGGTAATGGAAAGAGTAAGAAGTCATAGACATGAATTCTCCAGTTTCAGAGAAGTCTGGAAATATGAGGATGAATTTGAGCAGCATCAGAGAAATCAGGAGAGGCAAGTGGCAATTGTGAAGGAAATCACAAGTGGGAAAAGAGACAGTGAATATAATAATTCCAGGAGAAGTATCACCCTGAAGTCAGTACTTTTAACACAACAGAAAGTTCCCACCATAGAGCAAGTACATAACTTTGATATTTATGATAAACTCTTCCCCCCAAATTCAGTCATAATTGAATATAGAAGACTCCATCCTGAGAAGGAATCTTTGATAGGTAATGATTGTGATGAATTCAAACAGTGTACACATTTTAGTAAAGATATAGGCATTCCTCCTGGTGAAAAGCCTTATGGCAGTAATGATTTTTCAAATCTCTTAAGTTTCCACTCATTACTTACTCAACATCAGAACACTCATTTTGGAAAATTACCTCATAGATATGATGAATGTCATGATGCCTTTAGCTGTTACTCATTCTTTACTCAACCTCAGAGAATTCACAGTGGAGAGAAACTTTATGCATGCAATGACTGTGGGAAAGCCTTTAGCCATGACTTCTTTCTTAGTGAACATCAGAGAACTCATATTGGAGAGAAACCATATGAATGTAAGGAATGTAACAAAGCCTTCAGACAGAGTGCACACCTTGCTCAACATCAGAGGATCCACACTGGAGAGAAACCCTTTGCATGCAATGAATGTGGGAAGGCCTTTAGCCGTTATGCCTTTCTTGTTGAACATCAGAGAATTCACACAGGGGAGAAACCGTATGAATGTAAGGAATGTAACAAAGCCTTCAGACAGAGCGCACACCTTAATCAACATCAGAGGATTCACACTGGAGAGAAACCCTATGAATGTAATCAATGTGGAAAAGCCTTCAGCAGACGCATAGCCCTTACCCTCCATCAAAGAATTCACACAGGAGAGAAACCATTCAAATGTAGTGAATGTGGGAAAACCTTTGGCTATCGCTCACACCTAAATCAACATCAGAGAATTCATACTGGAGAAAAGCCCTACGAGTGCATCAAATGTGGAAAGTATTTTAGGACTGATTCACAACTTAATCGGCACCATAGAATTCATACTGGAGAGAGACCATTTGAATGCAGTAAATGTGGGAAAGCCTTTAGTGATGCTTTAGTTCTAATTCACCATAAAAGAAGTCATGCAGGAGAGAAACCCTTTGAATGTAATAAATGTGGGAAGGCCTTCAGTTGTGGCTCATACCTTAATCAGCATCAGAGAATTCATACTGGAGAGAAACCCTATGAATGTAATGAGTGTGGGAAAGCTTTCCATCAGATTTTGTCCCTTAGGCTACACCAGAGAATTCATGCTGGAGAAAAACCTTATAAATGTAATGAATGTGGGAGTAATTTTAGCTGTGCCTCAGCCCTTAGACGACATCAGAGAATTCATAATAGAGAAACCCTCTGATTACAACAAGTGTATGGAAGAAAACATTTAGTCACCAAGTCCTTATTCAATATCAATGAGTTATTTTTGGTTAGTGATTCTATGAATGTAGTAATATGGAAAAGCTTTCAGGTCATAAGCATCCATTGTTTGAAATAGCCTGAGAATCAGACATATGTTTCTTATGATCTGTTCTATACCTGACTTACCCCACCTTTAATGCATATGATTCTGTTAATCAGGGAAAAAATGGATTGGTCATAGGCTGGCCAATTATTTCCACCAATCTAGTGATTAATAAAGGATTAGCAAACTTGGCACCCATAGCAGTGTTTAGGGCGCCAGCCACATGCGACTGAGGCTGGTGGGTTCCAACCTGGCTCGGGCCCGCTAAACAGCAATGACAACTGCCACCAAAAAATAGGCAGGGGTTGTGGTGGGTGCCTATAGTCCCAGCTTCTTGGGAGGCTGAGGTGAGAGAATCGCTTAAGCCCAAGAGTTTGAGGTTGCTGTGAGCTGTGACATCACAGCACTCCACTGAGGGTGACATAGTGAGACTCTGTCTCAAAAAAAAAAAAAAAAAGGATTAGCAAAGGGCCCTTTGTGTCTGGATCAATAGAGCCCTTTGGCAGTTATGGGTAGAAGGAGAGAAGGTTTTTTGTGTTTTTTTCCTGGAATTGCAAATTGCAGGGGTTTGAGATTAAAAACTCACTAGTAGCCTTTTTGATACTCCATGAGGAAAGCCTTCCCAAACAGAGGAAAATCGAAATACAAGACAGAAATCCAATGACATTGTTTAATCTCCTGGATCCAATCATGTCTGATGTCTATACCATCCTTTACTTTTTAATTTTTGTGATCTAATAAATTTCCTTTTTTTTAATTGCTTAAGTTAATTTGAATTAGATTTTTGTCTCTTGGAATTAGACAGATTTACACATCCTGTATTTGCTGTACACGTGAGAAAAACTTAATCTTTTATGTGGCATAATTATTTATCCCAAAGTGAAATCTAATGATATAACAAGTATATGACAGTTGAATATACAGCTTTCATAAAGCTGAGATAATTGATACATTTTACTTAATGATAAAATTAATTTAGCATCTGGGTGACACCCATGGCTCAGTGGGTAGGACACTGGCCCCATATACGGAGGGTGGTGGGTTTGAACCCAGCCCCCACCAACTAAAACAGCAGTGGCAACTGCAAAAAATAGGTGGGTGTTGTGGCGGGTACCAGTAATCCCAGCTTTTCAGGAGGGTGATGCAAGAGAATTGCTTAAGCCCAAGAGTTTGAGGTTGCTGTGAGCTGTGATGTCACAGCCCTCTACCAAGGGCGACAGAGTGAGACTCTGTCTCAAAAAAAAAAAATTAATTTAGTATTTATTAGTCTTTTAACAGTAAGGATGAATATTTTAAAATTCACCTAAATTCCTTAACGGCTTTCCCTCAAGGAGTTAAAATTTACAGCAGGTGACTTACCTACATGGGCCTGTAAGGAGAGAAAGAATTAGGGTGGTGCCTGTGGCTCAAAGGAGTAGGGTGCTGGCCCCATATACCAGAGGTGGTGGGTTCAAGCCCAGCCCCAGCCAAAAACTGCAAAAAAAAAAAGAGAGAGAAATAAAATTAAAAGATAAGAGAATAATGGATTAATCAGTTTAATGAATGTCTGTTTATCTTAAAGGAATTGTTTGATTTTCTTCTTCCAGTATGGGTTAAAACTGAAGATGGGTTAAAACTTCCATTGCATGGAAGAATATAATAACATAGAATTATGAATGAGGCCTTCTTTTGTGGGTGAGCTATAAACTTGGTTTAAGAAGTTTATGGATAACTTTTTTGAAACTAGAGATATCAGACAAAGACATTGCTGGCATACATACAGAAAGAATGTAGTATGTAGTACTACATGTAGTACTTTTACTCTTGGTCAAGCCATTTTTTACTAAGAGTAAAAGTAAAACAGTTGATGCCTAAAATTTCTGGAGAATAAATCATTACCATTCTTCAGAGTAATGAGGAAACGAGGGTGTGGAAATTTGGCCATTTTGAACAGTTAGAACTAGTTAGAATCTTGGGCATTGTCTGAATAGCATCCATTGTCTACGGCCATACCCCCCTGAACACACCTGATCTCATCTGAACAGCATCCATCTATAAAAAAAAAATCGGAACAAATGTCTTAGGAATGACTACATGTGCATGGAGTGAAAAAATGACTAATACTTTGATAATTTAATTGTCAATTTATACTTATATTTAATAAAATATGAAAATTATTTTTAAAATATTAAGACAGATTGCCTTTAAATAATGTAAACTACAGATTTAGTATGACTCACAAACCTTGAACAGAAACAAACATGATTATAAAACAATGTCAAACTTATATTACATCCAATCTAAAATATATTCATATTATAAGCTTAATCATCATTTCTTTCTTTCTTTTTTTTTTTTTTTGAGACAGAGCCTCAAGCTGTCCCCCTGGGTAGAGGGCCATGGCATCACAGATCACAGCAACCTCCAACTCCTGGGCTCAAGCGAGTCTCCTGCCTCAGCCTCCCAAGTAGCTGGGATTACAGGCACCCGCCACAACACCTGGCCATTTTTTGGTTGCAGCCATCATTGTTGTTTGGCAGGCCCAGGCTGGGGATTCGAACCCACCACCTTAGGTGTATGTGGCTGGCGCCTTAGCCGCTTAAGCCACAGGCGCCGAGCCATCATCATTTCTTTTTAAAAAATATTTCCTGTAGGTACAGAAGTACTTATTTAACAATTTCTAGACATTGAATAATAACTTATTTTGGAAAGTTTCCCAAGGTTACTACCTACAGTAATCTTAACAGACTTGAAGAAGAAAAATAACGCAGACCAAATAACTCAGAGTCTGAATTACGTACTAATTGATTTTTGATCTAAGTTTGGTATCTGATTTCTTCCTCAAAAGTAATGTAAACCCAAGCCACTGGTTGACCTCAGCTTTTACTGTTAAACTTCACTTGTGATATTGACAAAATCCTTTATGCCTATGTCTTTAGCACAGATGTTCATATTTTGCCATTGATGTTTCTCCTCACAATAAGGTACTAGATTTTACCTGCAATCATACAACCCAGTGTGTCATGATATATTGACTTATCTTTTACATTATTGAAAATTTATGCTTTATTATATGATTATGCCTTAGTATATGATTGCAATTAGAACCTTCTAGAGATTTGTATTTATGTGTGTGCAGATGTGTGTGTCTGCAGATGATGTGTATTTTGTTTAAAGTTTTGTGTTTAGTGCCCACTGTGTGCCACGATTTCTTCTAATCCAGGCAATGGAGATACAGTAATGAACCAGAGGATACAGTCTGTGCCTTCATAAAGCCAATTTCTTATGAGAAAGACAAACAATAAGAAGGTATGTAGGCTCGGCGCCTGTGGCTCAATCGGCTAAGGCTCCAGCCACGTACACCTAAGGTGGCGGGTTCGAATTCCCAGCCCCGGCCCGCCAAACAACAATGATGGCTGCAACCAAAAAATGGCTGGGCCTTGTGGCGGGCGCCTGTGGTCCCAGCTACTTGGGAGGCTGAGGCAGGAGACTCGCTTGAGCCCAGGAGTTGGAGGTTGCTATGAGCTGTGATGCCAT
>CAUYQV010079245.1:0-48036 GCA_963574575.1 Galagoides demidoff
TTGTGTTAGGGGGTCTGGTTAGGTTACTCACCTCTCCAGTGCTGTACACGGCGGGGGTAGCTGAGAAAGGAGATGTGTTTCTTCTCTCCCTGTTCTACTTGCCTGACCCTCAGCCCCTTTCACTGTGACACAGACCCTCACACTCATACACACTCAGGGACCTTGCACATTCTCCCCAGCCCAAGCTCTCTTCCACCTCAGGTCTGTCCCTTATGCTGTAGCTTCTGCCTACGAAGCTTTCTTCCAAAATTTTTGTGACAGTCATGTACTGCTACACAACTGTGTTTTGGTCAGTGACAGACTGCATGTACAATGTGGTGCCATGAGACTGGGACCCTTCTCTGTTCAGACACGTGTAGAGCACACTGTGTGACAACTGCCTCCAGTGTTCAGTATAGTAACGTGCAGACCATGTTGGTGAGTGGCCGAGGAGCGGTAGGCTGCACCTCACACTCACATCTAGGTGTGTGTAAGGGCAACTCTACAACGTTAGCTCAACAACATGACTGCCTGAGGATGTATTTCTCAGAAGGTATCCCCATCATCAAGCAATGCGTGAGGATATTTCAATTCATCCTTCAATTTTCATCTGAAATATCACCTTCTCAAACAGGTCTTTCCTGCTCACATAATTCAGAAAATATCTCGTAAAATCGCGTAGCATTATCCCTTCATGTGTGTGTGCACAGGAGTGTAAAAATCTATTATCTTTCTATTCCTCTCCCTCAGTGGTCTACAAACTTATGTGTCAAAAAAATAAACTTTATTTTTTCTAAAACTTTATTCTTTTTTGCCTCTGTTCCTCCAAAGAGCAGAAACTTACCTTCACCTTCCCTGGAGCTGTATCCATACTCCCACCGAGCATGGGGTGGGGGAGGCACTGAACAGTATCAGCTGGTCCTTAAGACCATCACCCCTCCACATCGGGGTCTGACGGGAAGGGTGTGTTCCCGCCTGATCTTTAATCATCTATTCGTTTCACTGCTCCATCTTGCCTAATTTCTATTTGCCAATTGTCTAAGATGGCATCTTCAGAATTAAAATTTTCTCACGATGATGTTTATGTAGAAACAGGATACTTTTCAATATTGAGAATAAAGAAAGTCATTTAATGCCTCATGAAAATTATTTTCTTTCTTCAAGTGGCTGGTAACTGACACCATTAAAAAGGATGCATAGGGGGTAAAACCTCCTAAAGGACAAGAGTTGGTCCGTGGATCACATTTAAACTCCGCAATTTTTACTAAAGCAAAAATTGTGGGGAAAAAACTAAGAACACACAAATTTGGGGGAAACAATGTAAGAGCATAGTAGGAAGCTGTCAGTGTTGACAGAGACTTCAAGCACCTAATGCTTCCTATGGAAATTTCATATGATCTAAATTTCTTCTGTAATCAATGAGCTATTTAAATAGATTATATTCACCTGCCTTGTACAACAGGATTCCTGTCAGCAAGTTGCTGTAATTAATTTGTTTTAATTAGGGAGAGTAATGGGCTGTCATTTATTTTGCTGTTCAAATTATTCTTAGCTCATTCTGTATTGACTGAAAGTTGGTTCCGACCACAACACAAAGCAAGGAACTTCCTTTGTGTTCAGACTGCGTTTGAATGGCATGTTTAGATATTTCCAGTAAGGGATATTTGAAAGCCTAGGATCCTGAAAGAATTAATATGCTTTTCATTGTGTTGTTTTGTTTTTCTAATTGTTTTAATTTGCTGATGAACAGAATCATGTTATTTTAATCTATAGACATTACTTACAAAATTTGATGACTAATTTTTTTTTAGGTTATAAGGTAAGTAGGGATATATGTTCATTCAACTTTGGAAATTAATTTTTTTATCCAAGTCTCTCTAAACAATGTTCATAATCCAACAAAATAATAATATTTAAAAATAATGCAATTTGACCTTCTAATTAGGTCCCATCATTATTTCTTAACCCACCTTGAAAATAAAACATAAATGGTTCATAATTAATCAAAATATTAAGTCTTTCATAATCAGCAAGACAAAGATCAAAGCTTCCATCTTGATATATAAATATCCTTCTTATGGGAAAGTGCATTCTTTTCCTAACAATGAAAAGAATTGTTGTTCTTCCATTCCCCACAGTGAGGCAGTAAAAACATGGAATTTAGATCCAAATACCTTAGAGTTGACTCCTATCGAAACTCTGGGGACCACACAGTTAATAGGGAGATAAAAGGGTGGTTGTATTGAAAGTACCTGCAACAGCACCCAGTGTATTAAAGTCCCTTCCTGGACCATAACACAGGGAACAAATGCCAGGACAAAGGCAATGGAACATCAAGATTAAAAGCATAGACTCTGGCCTAGCAAGGTGGCTCACACCTGTAATCCTAGCACTCTGGGAAACTAAAGTGTGAGGATTGCCGGAGCTCAGGAGTTTTGAGACCAGCCTGAGCTAAGTGAGACCCCATCTCTACTAAAAATAGAAAACCTCTCTGGGCATTGTGGCAGGGGCCTATAGTCTCAGCAGCTACTTGGGAGGTTGAGGCAAAAGGATTAACTGAACCCAGGAGTCAGAGGTGGCTGTGACCTGGGCTGATGCCGGAACACTCTAGACTCTAGCCTGGGCAGCAGAGTGAGATTCTATCCCCCCGAAAAAGGCACAGACTTCAAGGATCTGATTGTGCTGAATCAGACCCTGCCTCTGCACTGACTGGGAGTCAAAACTCAGACAGCTTGACTAATCTCTCTCTTCATCAACTATAAAATGAAAATAATAATACAGTACCTCCTGCATGGAGGTTTTACGAGTTCATTCATGTAAGGGTCTAAAGACTTTCCGTGGAATGCAGAAAGAATTAAATGAATAGTCAATATAATTACATGATACTGATGGGCAAATGGAACCATTGGGTGCTGAGTCATCCTTCAGTTCATCTTGGCTCTGCTCTAAGGTTCCTCTGAGATCGCTCCTCCTTCTGCTTCCTGCTTTATGGAGTGTGACTGATCACTGGGGATAACCTGCGTTGAAATTTATGTCATTTTAAATCCTCATGTTTTTCTTATTGTAAAGGAGAAATATATAATTGCAGAAAATTACTGACATAACATTCATTTATATAAAATTAGTAATTTATTTATAATTAACAATTTTATAGTAGCATAAAATTACTTATCTGAAAGCCTAAAGAGAAAAATAGAAGTTAAACAAACTAGGGTTTATGCTTTATGTATTTCTTTATAGATGTTTTCCTAAGCATAAAGAGGATGTTTAACTAAATTTGCATTATTTTATATAGCGACACATGTACACGGATTTGTTTCATTTTTTTAAAACTTTAGTCATGAGCATTGCTCCAAGTTGTTACATTTTATTCAAAATTAATGTTAATATCTACATAATGTCATTAGAATTAATTCACCAGGATCCCACAGTTGAATGTTGAGGTTATTATCACATTTTTGGCTGAGATAAATCACACACTAAGAAATATCTTTGTGCTTAAATGTTCGTCACATTATCATCACTTATTTTCTTTGTATTTCCAGAACTGAATTTGATGCATTAAAATACATTAAAGAACTTGATTGATATACTTTCTATAAATTTTATAACATTTTTTACTACTCTGATGGAACAACAGTATCATTATTTTGATTTTCAATTATTTGATCACAAGTGGAGTTAAACAGTTTTCAGCTACAATTTATAGCTTGGATTTCTTCTGTTTATTTTCTACATCTTTTTTTTCTTTTTTTTTAAGTCAGAGTCTCACTCTATCTCCCTTGGTAGAGTGCTGTGCTGTCACAGCTCACAGCAACCTCAAACTCCTTGGCTCCAGCCATCCTCCTGCCTCAGCCTCCTGAAGAGCTGGCTGGGACTGGGAGCTCCTGAAGAGCTGGGACTACAGGCGTCAGCCGCCATGCCCCACTAGTTTTTCTACATTTAGTAGAGACTCTCTCTTGTTCAGGATGGTCTTGAACTCCTAAACTCAAGCGATCCTTAGGCCTCGGCCTCCCAGGAGTGCCAGGATTCCAGGCGTGAGCCGCTGCACCCGGACCCTGCGTTTTTCGTCTTCTTTTCTGCTGCTGTCCTTTGCCCAGTTAGCACCCGTTACTGAAGGGTCAGGGTGGGCACCGGGCACTTCCCCCCCCCCCCCCCCGCCCCCGGTTCCTGCTGCCTCCCTCTGTGTAGACGCAGCTCTGGTCCTGACACCCGGCTCTCTCTCGCCGGGGTGCATCTTCCCTCTCAGGACAAGTGAAGCTTAGCCCTCCCTCCAGCATCCCTGTCCCTCCATTATACCTGTAAGCAATTGCTTCCTCTGCTCTTCTTTGCTGCAAGTTTTAAGGAGACGGCTTGACCCAGCAGGCCTGAGGTTTCCAGGGCTGCCTGGGACTCAGCAACCCTAGCACTCATCCTCTCCAGCTCGCCGAGGTCCCCCGGCACCCCGCGCAATGAGGTGACCAGTGGTACACATTTTGCTTTCTGACCGCCTCCTCTGTGTCTCTCTTCTCATTTGGTTCAACTGGGGAGAGAATGCAAGCGTGTCATTCCCTGGGCCTCCTTAAACTCTAACATCTATTTGTAACTTGAGAAAAACATATAAAGCTGAATTTGAGGGACAAAGGAATAATAAGCGATTTGGGACATTAGAGCAGGGGGTGAGGAGACTGAAAGCGCACGGATTCTTTTTCCTTAACGTGCCGCTAAAGCTTTGGCCACTTAGTTCCCGGGTGAGAAGCTGTTTTGTACATCTTCCCTGGGTTTAGGAAAATGCAGGCAGCCCTCAGCAAAGCTTGGGGTGCCTTCGCCTCTGCACACCCCGGTTTCCAGGCTTCCAAGCACATACTGCTGTTGCTTAATAGCAAAATTACAGCAGGTCTCAACCTTGGCAGAAACGTGCAGTTTGCAGAGTCGGGGGAGCCTGGCAGGCTTCGGGGGACTGCAGGGCCATAGTAAGTGGATGATTGTCGGGCTTTTTAGATACTTGGGGGTCATGTGAATTATTTTGTACTTTCACTTGGGCGCCTTTGTTTTGCTTTGTTTTGTTTGTATTGTTTTGCCAGTTAGATCCAATCTTACATTACAACTGTGTTCTGTAGGAACTGCAGAAAAACTGGGTGTGAATTTTTAGCTTTAATCTGTTAATGTAAGACCCAGATAGATAGTGGCACAGAATTCCCCAAATTCTGAAAATTCCGTTTTGTGTCATTTTGGACTTCACTTACGAAGAATAGGAAGTAGAGAGGCCCCAAGCCTGGATATGGGGGCTTGTTCCAAAGCTCTTAAAAATCTACCCCCAGGATAATCCCAAATGGGCTCTGGATTTGTAAATTGCACCAGTTCTGAAATGCCTGAAAAAGTTTTGCTAGGACTAAATTTTGGCTAAAGTCATAAAAGAGTGGTTTATTTCATTAATAAATAAAAAGGAATACCAAGACCAAGCTGCCTTCTTAAGCTCCTTGGAACACTGCAGAGCCGAGGAAGGGGATTTAAAAGGCTTGTACTTGGGCTGTTCTGTCTCTAGGAATCAAGTTTGCTCAGGAATCAAAGAGGAATTGAAAAGTTGTTGTTTTTCCTTTTCAATTAGCTCAGCCCTACTGTCAGAACAGGAGTGCTGGAAGCAGGAAAATAAGTCAAGAAAGGCAGGCTGATTCAACCAGAGGATGGGAAGGATTTCCTCAGGAGAAAGGGTAAGATCTGAGAAAATGAATTATGGAATATTAAAGGAAACACAGCTCTTGACGGCCGGCCAGCATATATCAGTAATGAGGAGAATATAATAATAAATGATATTACATATAACAAAATAATAATAAATAAAAGAGCATTATAGCCAGGTGCTGTGAGGACAAAATGAGTTAACACATGGAAAGCCCCAGGAGTGGCACCTGTGCGCGGTGAGTGCACTGGGTCATCTGTCCCTGCTGTTACCCTTATTGTCAGGCTTAGGGGAGTGAAGATACTAACATATTGGCACAGTAGATTAAACGCTTAGACGCCACAGAAACTTCCTGAAAGAACAGGGTCAGAAAAGATTAGAAAAGCGTCCCACTTCAGCCAAAAACAACAGAATAAAACTCTTCAAAACTTCTGACATTCAAAAGCTGGGGAGAAGCGCTTTGGGACAGAAAGATAGCGACAGGGCCTTTGGCTCCCTGGCCTGAGTGGCTGCTGATCACCAGATGGATCCCACCCTCACTGTGGCACCTGGGGGCAGAAACACTATTGTGGGGTTTAGTGTTCTCTGTTTTGCCTTTTGCCTCCGTTTTTTGTTACTTAATTAATGCTTCTGCCTGTTGTGCGCTAAACTCCATTGTGACATTAAACTGGCTCCGTCTCATTCGTTTCCAAATGGCTAATACTTAGTGCAATGCTTAGCAGGTATTTGTTGAACAGATAAATTGATGGGCTTAGAAATGCTAAAGAGTTTTATTCAATTTTCTTTCTGTTCTGATTATTTCAAAGTACATGATTAGAAGCATAATTATCCTTTGAGATATAAAATTGATATTACTTTCTCTAGTCCTACTATATTTTGAACAGAAGCCTTGCATTCTAACTGAGTAGGTCACAAACTCAATTACCCACAGGGAGGCCAAGTTAATACAGATGGAGCACAACTGTGTCTAGCTCCAATCTACTCCCTGATTGCTGATTATATTTGCTTTGGGTTATGACCACCCTTTTTTTTTTTTTTTTTTTGCTTCCTTGCATCTCTCTCTCTCTCTCATTCCAGACAGTACATGTAAAGGACAGTACAGAATAATTTCCCCCCATTCTTCAGAGAGTTTGCCTTAGCTCTGTCCAGAAACCAGGGAGGGGCTGATCACCTGGTTCTAAGGAAGAATTGAGCTGACTCAGGATGGGTGCAACTTTGCGTAAGGCTCAGATCACCTATATGTCCACTGTTGGAGACTGAGACTGTATCTATTATAGGTTCCCCCAAGCAGGGATTTGTCGACTGAAGCCCCTAAGGACCAGGAAAATCTTCAGCTTCCTTGTCCACACCCCACCTCCCCTGTGCATTTGTGATTTCTCAGGAATCAGAAGACTTTTTCCGACTCAAATTGGAATCTGGAGCGAGGGGAAATTACTCAAGCTAGTTGTGAGCAGAAGTTTTAAACGTACTGAATATTTCCACACACATACTCTTTTCCCGGTGCCATAGACTGGCATGTCTGTATTCATTTCCTAGAGCTTCTGTAACCACCAACCTGGTGACTTAAACAACAGAAACTCACTTTCTCAAAGTTCTCAAGGCCAGAAGTCCAAAATCAAGGCGCCAGCAGGATTAGCTCCTTCTGAGAGCTGGGAGAGAAGGGTCTGCTCCAGGCCCTTCCCCTGGGTTTGTGGACACCCGACTTCCCCCTGGGTCTCTTCACATCGTCTTCCTTTTCTGTGTGTCTGGCTCTGTGTCCAAATGCCCCCTTTATATAAAGACATCAGTCATACTGGGCTAGGGCCCATCTTACCTGATGACATCTTCAATGACTCTTTTTCCAAATAAGGTCACGTTTAGAGTTACTGGGGAATAGGACTTCAGTATATGAATGGGAGGGGGTCATAATTCAACCCGTAACAATGTCCCAAATAATCACAATTTCTTTTTCACCCTGAATCCAAGAATGAGTATGTGGCTCAGAGCCTCCGCAGCCTTGCAGACCCACAGTTGAAACATCACATCAGCCATCAACAATCAGCACATTTTTTTAATAAAATTCACATTTTATTTATATTAAAACAAATTATACAAAATTGATTTATTCACAAAGAATAACAGCAGTATTTGTCATATTATTTCTAGATAAATCATAAAATACTTCTGTAGCTTTTGCAGATTTTGCTTAAGACAAGGCACAGGGCAGTCAGTGGGCAGCGCCTCCGGCCTCTAATTCTTAACCACAAAACAGAAATGCTCAACACATGCCTGAGAAACCCCGTGAAGATGCGGGATCTGATCATTGAAGACTGTGGGCAGTCCAGGGCAGTTTGGTAGCACCGCCTTGCTCAGTGACAGATGCAGGATGCAGGCCCTCATATGCATCACTCAGTGTAGTTCTCTTGGTTGCGGGTTGTATAGGGTTGAATTGTGTTAAGGTAAGGTCCAGTCCTAGCCAGCGGTATCTATGAATGAAACCATACTTGGAAATGAGTCTTTGCAGAAGTTAAAAAGAAATTATATGGATTAGTGTGAGCTCCAAATCCAATGACTGCTGTCCCACTCTGAGGGTCAGGGGCCATACGGAGATACACACACCGGGAGAAAGTCGTGTGAACTCAGAGGGAAGGACAGAAGTGATGCCTCTACAAGCCAGGTGCCAGGATTGCCAGAAGCTACCAGAAAACAGGAAGGGGTGCAGGAGGATTCTTCCCTTGAAACTTTGGGGAGCCGTGGCCTCACCAACACTGTGATTTCTGACTTTTGTTCTCCAGAATTTTGTTCCTGTTGCCAGCATTTTCCTTGTGGCCTGTGCTCCAGGGTCAGTCTGGTGTGACAAGGTGAGTCCTAATTCATCACCCTTAGCGACCCCATTCTCCTCGCAATGATTGTTGCTATTGTAGGCATGTGATACAATTCTAACCAGTGAAACATGAGGGTAACTAATAGCTTCCCGACTTATAAAAGGAAACACATAGAAGCAGCCATCTTCTGGCCCTCACTGCATCAGGTTGTGATGCCTGAATTGTTGTAGCTACTGTGAAAGCAGAGAACTAATCTGGTATTTTAAAAGTGGAAGGTCAGACAGATTCAGAGAAGTTGAGTCCATGTGTTCTCACTGGACTTCTAAATTAGACAATGTGGAACTACGCTGTTTCTGGAACTTCTGGGATTTTTTTGCAGTTTTAGGCTGGGGCTGGGTTTGAACCCACCCCGCCACCTCCAGTATATGGGGCCAGCACCCTACTCCTTTAAACCACAAGCACCACCTGTTTCTGGAACTTCTTGTTGTGTGAAATAATAAATATTGTTTCAGTCACTTCAAGACTTAATAAACTTAACTTGAGACTTAATAGATAAAAGTATTCATCACTGACACTTTTTACTGTATCACCCCCTGATTTAGAGTGTATAGGAGGGAGAGAGGAGGATATTTAACCCAAGCTGGGGTGACTTCAAGACAAAATTTACCTAGTGGCAAAGTTCTCTTACTAATATAATGAAATCACATTTTTGATTCATTCACTAATTCATTTACTGATACATTCATGTGTGAATTTATAATCTAGACTGTAAGGGAAGAGAGGTACTACAACAAAAAAGGACATAATATGGTAAATATTAATAAAATAGTGATAATAGTTATGGCAAAAAAAAAAAAAGAGAGAGACCAAGAATGAGGCAGGGAGGGTCACAGATGAAACCTAGGGCAAGGGTTGCAATTTCACAGAGGGTGTTTGGGCAAAACTGTATTGCACTGTACAATTCTCATGTTTATAATCCAATTAATCACTTGGATGCCTTGTAAATTAACAATTTAACCCATAGAAATGAGGCTATGTTATGTGAAAATTTGTGTTCCAGTTTAAATTATAACAATTTCTTAATATGAAAGGATTGAGATTATAGAAATTGTACTATTTCGGATTGCAGGTGAAAACCCCACACTGTACCCCAGAAGTGCATTAATGTACATAGTTACCATTCAATAAAATAAAAAAAAAAGAAATTGTACTTAAATTATAAAAATCTCCTAATAGCATATGATTATATTAAGCAAATATATAATTAACCATCATCTCAAAGATTATGCCTACCAGAGCTTAGAAAAATCAACACAGCCTCATAAGAAAGTAACTAGAAGAAGATGTTTGTTAGAGATACATTTTTTTTCCTGCCTCGAAAGTTTGGCCTTTTCTTTTTCTTTTTTTCCTTTCCTTTTTCCTTTCCTTTTCTAAAGAAATGGGGTCTCAGGCGGTTCCTGTGGCTCAAGGAGTAGGGTGCCAGCTCCATATACCACAGGTGGTGGGTTCAAACCTGGCCCCGGTCAAAAAAACAAAAAAACTGCAACAAAAAAGAAATGGGGTCTCTCTCTGTCCACCAGGCTAGAATACATGTCAACCAGGCTGGAGTACAGTGGGGTGATCATAGTTCACTGCACCCTAGAACTCCCCACCTCAATAGATCCTTCAGCCTCAGCCTGGTGAGTAGCTAGGACTACAAGTACCGGGCAGCCTAAAGAGTCAGGGTTTACAGGTGTGAGCCGCGGTGCCCAGCCTATGGTGAAAGTTAGATCTCTATCCTACCATCTAAGTTTTGTTTCAAGTACCAATCACAACTAAAAAAAAAATCTATATGTACTAACTTTATCTACCTGGTTATTTATTCTCCAAAACAATAAATAATAGCTACCATTTATTGAAGATATGACAAATAACAGATACGATAAATATCACATCAAATAATATCAGAAACTTAATACAGAATCCTTCTACGTTTTTACAATTATTTTTGCAAAATTATCTCTCCCTTGTTTAATTTTACAGATTTCTTTCCATAAATCATTTAGTAAAGCAACTAATGCATAAGTTCTTTTTCTAAGAAGCAATAATTTTCTTTGCCTTCATATTTCCTTCACTTTCCATAGCATTTAATTAAATTATACAATTACAATAATGAGTACAATAATAAATTTCAACTCGTTTTGTAAATAACAAAAAGAAGACAGGAAGAAAACAAAATTTCATGCACGAGTCTGAAAAAAAGTAGGGCTTGGCATTTTTCCTTAGAAAGAGAGTGCTGATCACAAGGGATTGTGTGGACCTATCACACAATAGAGCTAACATTTTAAAAGAACTAAATAAAACTGATGATCAAAATTCTCCTCCTCTAACTTTTCCTTCCCTCTGGTCAGGATTAATGCAAAAATGTTTTAGCTCTGTTCTTTTCTATCACGCTGGACTATGGGGAGCGTCACTGTTGTTGATGGGAAGGAAAAAATCATGGCTCAGGACAGGTGAGCAGAGACAGCAGGACTCAGAAGAGTTGTCAACTTGTCGCACATACAAGGGGACCAGCCATAAATACAAACAAAGTCGGGGAAAGTGAGCAGATGTGAAGTCTTTAAATAACATGACCAATGGTCAAGCTTAGAAAATACTTCTAGAACACTAGACAAAAACCAGGAGGCAGACAAAGACAAAAGATAAACGGAAAGCATCCAGTCGTGCATTAAAGGTCAAGGCGGCTCGATGCCATCGTTTTGTCAGTGTGGTCCTCTCTGTCTGGCAGAAGTCAATTCCTGGGGAAGAAAATGCAGGGGAGCAGACACTCTGCTCTGCAGCTAAGCCAAGTGACAGAGAGGACAACACCCCCTAAGATCTCCCCATGTTAAATCAGGGTCACCTTCTGCAGCATTTGCAACATTGTAGCAATGCTATTGTCCGACTTCATTCCAAGACCTCCTCTGATCCTGCTCAGGATACTTACCATCAAACACAGAAGAAACAATGCTTAGTATTACTCTGTAGATCCGTGCTAAAGCTCAGAAATGGAAGGAGAAACACAGGAAAAATAAATAAATGGGCATTCTCAGGACTCCAAAACGTGGGGGTGCAGAAGTCGAAGGAGAGAGAAAAGAGTTAATATCCAAATCCTTGATCTTTAGAACACTGAAAAACCTGTGTAAATAATTTTGGGGATTTTAGACATCATCTTCGTCTAGTTCACTTGAGACAAGTTTTAAAACATGGCCACAGATTCTTCGCTCCTTCCCTCATCAAGAGGTGGGATCGATGTCCACTTGCCTTGAGTCTGGCTAGGGTGGCTTCTTTGACAAATAGAATACCTAGGAAGTGACACAATGTGACTTTTCAGGATGAGTCATAAAAGACCAGGCCATTTTTGCCTGCCTGTTATGCTGGAAACCTCCTTAAAACCCTAACCTGCCCAGGTAGAAGTTCGACTACCCTGAGGCCACTATGGCAAAGCTGCATGTCCGGGCTCAGGTAAACAGACCCAGCCTCTGAGACTTTCCAGACAAGGCCCCCACGTGGTAAAGAGAAGACAAGTCCTCCCTGTGATTCCCTGTTTGAGTTCCTGACCCATAGCAACTGGTTTTTGCATGAGCAAAATGAAATTGTTATTGTGCAATGTCACTAAGTTTGGGGGGTAGCGTTGTGATTTGTTATGCAGAAAACAATAATTGGAAGATTCCCAATATTCTTGAGTAGTAAAATAATATTTATTTACATGGGCCCCTGTACCCAAGCTGCCCACATACTCATTAACAACAAAAATCTTGTTTTTGCCTCTGAGTTTTCTCTACAACACTTTATTGTTGTTGTTTGAAAAAACTATTCAGGCCTTAAAATGATGATTCCTTAGGAAGATATATAACCTATGCTTAAGGGATACATTCTGTTCAAGGACATGTTTTGGCCTTGCTACAGTGTTCAAAGGTTAAATTAAAAGATTGTATCATTCTAATCCCTAAGAGATGGGAGCCAAGCACCCACACACTCTCACCTCCATCTGTCTGCTGTGCCCTGACCATCCCTGCCCCTCACACTCTGTTCAAAGATCATCTGTCATCCCTAGTTCTGCATGAGGCTCAACATGCCCTGTGTCTGATGCTCAGATTTGGACCTGCAAATCCTGTTTACTGTGAACCAAGCAGATGGTATCTGCAAATCCAAAAACTACACAAAAAAATGTTTTTATGCAGAAAAACCACTTTTAAACTATCCTGTATGTCATGTTCCTGTGGGTTGGCTGCTTTCTTCCAGATATTCTCAGCAACACCTTCATAGGTAAAGTTCTAAGAGAAAACTGAAAGCATAATTTCTTTTTAAATTTAATCCCCATGGCTCAGCGCCCGTAGCACAGTGGTTATGGCACCAGCCACATACACCCAGATTGGCGGGTTCAAAACTGGCCCTGCCAAACAACAACAAAAATAGCAGGGCACTGTGGCAGGTGCCTGTAGTCCCAGCTACTTGGGAGGCTGAGGCAAGAGAATCGCTTAAACCCAGGAGTCAGAGGTGATGAGCTGTGATGCCATAGCACGCTACCGAGGTATGACATAGTGAGACTCTGTCTCTAAATAAATAAATAAATAAATAAATAAATAAATAAATAAATAAATAAATTTAAGCCCAAGATAGGTTGTTCAAGACCTGGATGATTTTATGACTTTGCCTTCCCATTTTATGTTTCTTGAAGACATATTTTTGAAGTAAAACAAAGATCTTTTGGCTGCTTAAAAAAATGTACATATAGGGATATACATTCCTAAGGTTTATTCAGAACTACCAGATATCAAAATTAAAAGTTGCCAATTACATTCCTTCTTAAAGGAAGTTATATAGAAATAATCCATGTTTCACAGAGGATTTATCGTACCTCTGCACCACTTAAAAAGAAAAGTCAATATAGGGATGAAGCGTTCATAAATAAGGAAAGAAATGAAGCCATTTTACTGGCATCGTATTTGTTATTAATAGCAAAACGACAGTGCTAATGGATTTTAATGGCCACTTAACTAAACTTACTACTTTGCAGCATGCGATGGTTTTGACAGTGCATCTCAACCGAGCTCAACTCCCTGCGAGGCACTCAAGGCAGGGCGCGTGGTCTGCCCATGTGGGGTTGGGATGGGCACCTCTGAAGTACAGATGATGAGTCAGGATGGGCAGATCTCCACCGTCCCTACAATCCTTCCTGAGACCAAGAAGAAAGTGCCGAGTTCCTGTGAACGTTTTCAGATGCGTGTGCCAGCGTCATTCCCTGAGATGGAGCTAGCAGAAGAATTGGGATTTCTTGCCTTTCACGGTTCTCCATTCAGGGAGCAGGCTGGGCCCTGAAACCAACGTCTCCTAAGTCTCAGCCGCTGAACACAGTATTTCTTGCTCACGTCACATTGCAGTAAGTGTGAGTGGTAAGCTCCGCTCTGTGCAATGAATGGTTCAGGCTAGATCCCTCTAGAGACAGACTTCACCATCTTCCAGGACCCTGGCGTCTTGTATTAAATCCTCTCTATCTGCATAGCTGACAAGGGATAAAAGAAAGAGGGAGACACTTGGACGACCATCTCAGCCTGGGTGGTGACCTCATCACTCCTCACATTCTTCAGCCAAAAACAAGTCTCCAGGCCCCACCCAGATGCACGCTCTGCCACATACAATGAGAAAACGTTTCCACTTTTCACCCTAATTTTCCACAATTGGAAAACTCTGACTACAGCAGGAAGTTACAGAATGGAAGATAGCTTAGAATAATTAGTAGATGTAGTAGACAGAATAACACAGCGCCCCCGCCCCAACACACACACACATCCATGTCCGAACCTGTGAGCTTACCTTATATGACAAAAGGGACTTTGCAGAAGTAATAAGTTAGGAATTTTGAGATGTTTTTTCATTTCTTCTTCGTTCCTGAGTTGCTACCTCACTAATCATGACTAAGGAATTTTTTGACTAAATGTTCCTTTCACTCCACATCCACACCAGCATCTGTTGTTTGGGGATTTTTTGATAAAATGTCATTCTCACTGGAGTTAGGTGATATCTCACTGTGGCTTTAATTTGCATTTCCCAGAGGATTAGAGATGTTGAACATTTTTTCATGTGTTATTTAGCCATTAGTCTATCTTCTTTTTTTTTTTTTTTGAGACAGAGCGTCAAGCTGTCACTCTGGGTAGAATGCTGTAGCATCACAGCTCACAGCAACCTCTAACTCCTGGGCTTAAGTGATTCTCTTGCCTCAGCCTCCCAAGTAGCTGGGACTATAGGCACCTGCCACAATGCCAGCTCTTTTTTGTTTGGAGTTGTCATTGTTGTCTGGCAGGCCCGGGCTGGATACAAACCCACCAGCTCTGGTGTATGTGGCTGGTGCCCTAGGCGCTTGAGCTACAGGTGCTGAGCCAGTCTATCTTCTTTTGAAAAAGTTCCTGTTCATGTCTTTTCCCCACTTTTTACGGAGTAGATTTTTTTTTCTTGCTAATTTTCTTGAGTTATTTGTAAATTCTTATTAGCCCTTTATTAGATGTATAGCATGCAAATGTTTTCTCCCATTCTGTAGATTGAAAACTATTCCAACTTCTATGGAAAGTAGTGTGGAGATACCTCAAAGAGGTAAAAGTAGATACCACTTGATCCAGAAATCCTGCCATTCAGTACCTACCCAAAGGAGGGGGGACTATTTTATTGAAAAGACACTTACACTTGAATATTTATTGCAGCACAATTCACAGTTGCAAAGATGTGGAATCAACACAAGTGCCCATTATATGTGAGCAGGTTAATGAAATGTGGTACATGTAATACTAGGGAGAACTACTCAGGCATTAACAAAAATGGCGAACTAATACCTCTTGTAACAACCTGGATGGAACTGGAGACCATTCTCCTAAGCAAAGTATCACAAAAATGGAAAAACAAACACCACATGTGCTTATTATTAATTGCAACTGATCAACCAATACTCATGTACATATACAGAAGTAAAACTCAATGGAAATCAAGAAGGTAGGGGGTGGAGGGGACAGGAAAAATCACACCTAACAGGTACAATGTACACTATCTGACAGGCACACTGACAACTTTGACTCAAACTGTACAAAAACAATTTATGTAGCCAAAACATTAGTACCCCTGAAAATTCTGAAATAAAAGAAAAATTTTTGACTAAAAATAGTGCATATTCTTTTAAGATGTAGCCTGATTTGTTGGAAATATACCAAGTAAAACTTGCTGCAGATATCATCGACTCCTCAATAACTTATTCCCATTATCTGCGAGAAAATATAAAATTTTGGCTGAACAATTACAATGTGGCATTTAAAGCTTCTCATTTGCCAGCCTCCAATCTTAGAAATCATATTTAAAGTAAAATTCTCCACATGTTATGTTATTCTTAGCTCAGTTAAAACATGATGCTGGATATAGCAGCATAACTATAATGTTGCCATGGTTATCCACCTATTAATGATTAAAATCGCTTCCTTATACTCATTAGAATGTACAGCTTGAAAATGGAAAAGAAGTTTCAATTTATTAGAAGATTATAAAATCCAGAGTTCTCAAAAAAAGTTTGCATTTCAGGAACCAGTTTATGGTTCCTCATGTCCCACTGATCCTTCCTCTGTGTCCACAGTACAGGTTTTGTTTTGTTTTGTTTTCCTCATCTACTACGGCACTAAAGGCACTATGATTTCATGAATCATAGAATCATTATCATTTACTGGATGAAATAGTATGAATTATGCAAAGGTATAAATTTTTATAAATACCATAAATTATCAGCAAATTAAGTGTTGATCCATTTTAATTATTTATTAGACCCATCCTCCTGAGTCTACATTGAAAGCTACCACCATACATTATCAAGTCAAGTGAAGTTTCGGAAGCATGGAATGAAGATTGATAACTACTATTTCTTTTACAGAAATGCCTTTGAGATTCATAAGGCAGATACTTTTATTTATTGTGATTTTAAAAATCACTCAAAGCTTGTCTCTTTTCCAGGTTCCAGAACAACAAATAATTTATCTTTTCACATTTATAGCCCTCACCATAGTTTTTTAGAAAGAAACAAAACTTGAAAAATGCATACAAGATATTATAGGCCATTTTGCTCTGCTTGAAAGGGAAAAAAGGAATTGTATGGTAATGTTTATCTTCCTTTACTTCTCTGTTTATTCAGCAGACTTGTCCTGAGGGCCTACTATGTGGCAAGCCCTTCCTTGATGTTACAGAAGATGAATGCCTTCCTATGAAGCTACAGGACACAGAAATGAACAAACACTATCGGTTTCTGTCTTCACACACCTTTTAATAGCACTGGTAAAAAGTGATGAAGCCAAGACTTACGGTTTGGGAATAAATCGCCCCCTCCTACACCAAGATGAGCCCTTAAGCTGGCCTTCAAATTCCTTAGCACATATTTTAAGCCTTCCGGGCAGGAATCTGCCATGCTTCCCAGTTACCTGTGGACATCCTTAGAAACCAAGTTCTTATGACAAGGATCTTGTTTCCAATGAGAAAATAATCTGCAGATTTCAAAGCCTCAAGGAAACTACTTTCTCCACATAGTCTTCGGGGTCTCAATGTTCCCTCCCAGTCTTCTGGACACTGACGAACTTTTTTGTTTAATGTCAAAAATCATGTGGACACTTTATTATAGCATCTCCAGTATAAACAAGCTGTGTTTTATTTGCATATTGAATCAACCTTATAATAAAAGTCTCTCCATTTTACAGATGAAAAGACATGAATGTCAGTGGAGATAAATAAGTTCCCCAAATTAGAGCAACAGTTCAACTCAGGACATTATGATTCAAAAATGTATGTTCTCTCAAAGCCATCACATTGACCTAATTATGAATTTTTTTAATTTCTTATCACATTATAAATTCTTTTAAATCAGGAATCACCCTTAAATATGTCTGTATTTCTATTAAGATCTAAAAATCAATGTTTTCCCTATAATGGAATTTAATTAAAATTTTGTTTTATGATCATAAGTATAATAGCAATAGTTGTCACAATTAGAAGAGGCAGGAGGCAGGAAGGAGGAAATCACAGCGTGAGGGGCAGTGAGAAAACAAGACTGATAATAACAGGTTGAGTAGAATTCAAGTTGCAGGTGTCAGGGGATAAAAGGGTCCCAAATATGAGAAGAATTAAGAGCAAAGAGCAAAGGTTTTGAGTGAGAATGTACAAGGTCTATCCGTGGACAGGAATTAGATCTTAAACATCCTCCTGAGTAAGAATGGAAAAGCAAGCATCCAATGTACTCAATACTAATATGAAACTAGTAGATGAACAACTACAGGCCCACGTGAGAGACATATTTAAATTCAAGGGGGGATTGGTAAACTCTCACCTATCTACATAGCATAGAGGCACGTGGCACACCTCCTGGGTGAAAGGCTACAACTTGGACTTGACCTAACAAATACAAACAATGTAACCTCATCATATGTACCCTTATACTAATCTGAAAACAAAGAGCCCCTTAGATTTTTTTAATCCTCTCTCTAGAGACTGAAAAATGTTGTATTTGAGCAATTACTGAGCAGTGACTTGTTGGTTGTACACAGTAGCTCCTCTTTCCTTGGAGCAACAGGCCAGGTCTTCATGACCTGAGGACAGAGAACTGAATGGAATGGAAATAAATATAGTATTTGAGAAGGGAAATTTATTGGAAGACACTTCAAAAGCATTATTTACCAATAAATTAAAAGAAAGAGTGGAAGACAAGCACATAAAGGAGAATTGACAGGATAAGAAAAACAAAGAATGAGGATTGAGGACTGAAGGTGGAAAGCTACAAAACAGGTTTAAGTGAGAAAGAGAAGTTAGAGCAGACTTTGAAAGAATAGCGATAGAGCCAGGAGAAGAACCAGCTCTGAGTCCACGGAAAGGGAGCACTTCCCAAGGAGGAGGTGAGCAGAAAAGCCAAAAGTGAAGGGGTGAAAGGAGAATGGAAATCTAAAGGGGGGTGCGGGATCTGATGAGTGCACAGGAAATGCTAACATTTGACAGGTCAGCATCAGGGGTAGAATTTGTTTGAGGGCTCAGAGAACATTCAGTAAGGTCTTCAGAGTAGACTGTAGCTGTCTTAGTCTGCTCTGGTGCTACACATCTGAACAAACCAGGATGGAAATACATATGTGTATAAGCTATATCTATAAACGTGTGTATATATAGATATGTATATGTGTCGTGTGTATGTATATAGAGAGAGACTCAATATGTAGTTTGATATTATTTTTATATAAGTATTACTATTAATTGCCTATTCATCTAAAACAACCAAACAGGTGCACGGCCACCTTCCTAAAGTATATTGTGTGTGTGTTTGTGTCTGTGTGTGCGCACATGCCTCTGTATGTGTAAAACCCATTCTCAGTTATTTTCTGTACGTTACTTCATTCTCCATTTAAAACACATCAAGGTTACTGGAATTTCAGCAGGTGGCCATCTCTGTCCTTACTTTAAACTTCTAAGGCTGGAAGAATTACTTATTGTTTTAATAAACTACTAAAGAATAACAAACAACAATTTTGTTTTTTCAAGAATTGCTAATCTTTAAGGGATGGAGGTCAGTTTAGGAGTTCAAATAAAGGTATATACTATAAAGACATTGTATCAAAGGCCAGACATGGTGGCAGTGCCTCATGCCTGTAATCCTAGAACTCTGGGAAGCTGACATGGTTAGAATGCTTGAGCTCAGGAGTTCAAGAGTGGCTTGGTTAAGAGCAAGACCCTGTCTCTAAAAAGAATAGCCAGGCATTGTGGCTGGCACCTGTTGTCCCAGCAACTCTGGAGGCTGAGGCAAAAGGATGTCTTGAGCCCAAGAGTTTGAGGTTGCTTTGAGTTATGAAGCTGTGGCACTCTACCCAGGGTGATAAAGTGAAGCTCTGTTTCAAAAAACAAAACATTGTATCAATTCCAAAGGGGTCTAATGAGGAAGTAAGTAAATTGTATATCACATGTATCCAAAATTCATTTCAGTAGATGTTAAAGGAATTGGATTTTATACTTCACATATTTTATTGGTCTCCATAAAATTCACAAAAACTTGTTACTTGTTCAATTAAATATTTTCTCATAAAAATACATTCAGTAAGGCAAGCAGGTTATACTTTTCCATGTGTGATAGATATAAGAAGTATCTCTATGGGACTTAAAAATTATATATATATATATATCTTGGGACTTTTAAATATATACATTTATTTATATATATAAAACCATATATGTGTGTGTATACATGTATATGTATGTGTATGTGTGTGTGTGTGTGTGTGTGTGTATATATATATATATATATATATGGCTCAGGCTAGAAAACTGCCTGAGAGGAAGAGTGGTCAACCTGGCAAATACTTAACCAAGAAGACTCCTGAGTTCTAGATGAAGAGACTACAGGACAGGTAGGATATTTCAGCTTTTGGAACCCCAGCTTCTCAGTCTATAAAATTTATACGAATACTGTAAAGACTGAGGATCTGATAGGCCTAGTTTAGGTGCTAGATAAGGTGCATAAATCTTAAGTGCTAATATACTATCTTTTTATCATTGCTTTTATAAAAACATAAAACATGAAATGTAGCTTAGTCATGGAATGGAGAATCAGCCAAAGCTACCTAGATTCCGTCAAAAAAATCTCTCTCTCTCTCATATAATCATTTCAGCATGTCATTCTGTTGACATACGCTCTGAGTACACAGAATATCAATGAAGTCCTTGTATCAGATTTTATAAAAATGAAAATTGAATCTGTGTTACCCATTCTTTTCTTATTTATTTCTAAATAAAAGCGCATCCTTCTGATCAACAGGACAGCAGGCTGTCAACCTCACTTCTTTTACCAAAATTTAATTAAGCCGACCTGTGCCTGAATAGGGACAAACAAAAATTAGGCTGAGAACAAGCTGTGTGTTTGAGGGTGCAAGAGCTCATCCAAGAGTCAGCACATTCCAGGGAGATCAGACTCAGGGGAAGAACTTGCTACTGCATCAGGCAGACAAAGAAAAGCACATACGGTTTGCAGGCTGATAGCCTCTAATTCACTAACCTGATATGCTTCCAGAAAAGAGCTAAAACTTTCAGGATTGAAAAGATTGAAAAGAAAGAGTAACACACCTGGGTGACCAGAGCAGCTGACAAGGGTACACACTAAGCATCCCTGGTGCATGGCCTCCTGCACCCACCTCGTGCAGAGCCATATTTCATGCAAAAGTCATCACACCAGGGTGTAACATTTGGCTCTCACATTATTATTATATTTAAAAAGAAAATAAAATAGAAGTATAATTTTACAGCCCTCTCATTGATGCTCCCTGAACCTAAGCAGATAAGTGTGTGAACATAAATAAATGTAGCTTTCAAGTGTCCAGAGGGCCCAAGGGGAGAAAACAGCAACATACTTTGTTACAAAAATGGCAGGTGACAAAAATGTCCCTTTCCCCCCCCAAAATCATTGCTATTGTGGGGGAAATACAATGACGCACATATTAATAACATAAAAGCTAGGTTTTAAAAAAGACTCCACCATGCACAGATAGTTAATTGTTAATGTTTTCCTTCTACATTATCAGAGAAAAATCAGAAGGGAATTCAGAAGCATCTTTTTTATCCACCAAATAATAGTCATGAGTCTGTTCTGCATATCAATCAGAGTGGTTCTGTATTGTGGGTGGTGGCAGCTATTCAATCAATATTTTTACAAGATTCTTTTCTTTCCCTTTTCAGCATTATCTTTGATCCAGAGTTATTCTCTCCCAAGTACAAACATTCTGTTTCACCAAAGCCCTACAAAATTCCAGATGGCTTTAGGGACATTTCTATTTGGAACTTGTTTTCTTCGTAAAATGAAGGGTGGGCCAATGATTAGTTTTGTTTGTTTGCTTGTTTGTTTGTTTTCACAGCACGCTTGAGTGATTCTTCTATTAAAGCCCCTTTGGGGGGGTCCCTTTCTTCTGAACTCTGCTTCCCTTCCCTGCAATTCTTTTGTTTGTTGTTTGTTTTGTTTTGTTTTTGAAACAGAATCTGACTTAGTCACCCTGGGGTTGAGTGCTGTGCCACAGAGCTCACAGCAACCTCAAACTCCTGGGGCTCCTCAAACCTCAATCTTCTTGCCTCAGCCTTCAAAGTAGCTGGGACTACAGGCACCCACCACAATGCCCAGCTAACATTTCTATTTTTAGTAGAGACAGGGTCTTGAACTCATGAGTTCAAAGGATCCTCCCATCCGGGCCTCCCAGAGTGCTAGGATCAAAGACATGAACCATTGTACCTAGCCCCAACAACTCTGTATAAATACTGTTTATATATTATGTGTAATACCTTCCAACAAAAAGATATCAAGAAAATTTAAACTTTTCTTCTTAAACACTACTGTACTAGGCATGGGGGCTCAAGTCTATAATCCCAGCACTCCGGGAGGCTGATGCAGATGGATCCCTTGAGCTCAGGAATTGGAGACCAGCCTGAGCAAGAGTAAGTAAGACCCTATCTCTACTAAAAATAGAAAAGTTAGCTAGGCATGGTGGTACACACCTGTAGTCTCAGCTACTCGGAACTCGGGAGGCTGAGGCAAAAGGATTGCTTGAGGTCAGGTGTTTGGGTTTGCTGTGAGCTGTGATGCCACAGCACTCTATCTAGGACAACAGAGTTAGATTCTGTCTCAAAAACAAACAAAAAAAGATACTACTATACTACAAATAGCTTTCAATGTTCTTTCAATAACTTATTCTGTGTTACAAACTGAGAACTGTGGAAGCTTGTGCCACCTGAGCTTCTGCCTACCATCACACAGAGTCAGACTGGGGTGGGGACTTTGGGGGCTTTTGACCCAGCTAGATCCCAACCACTGAGGAGAGCTTTCAGACACTGCTGCCAGAGCCCTTCTGAACTCAGAATCTTTGGAGGGTGAGGCCCAGACCTTGGTATTTCTCACAGCCCCATGTTCAGCCAGAGTTGAGAGCTGCTGGTATAATCCAGGAGCCAAGAAAACTGAAGCCCAAATAGTTTCAATCACTAACACACCTGAATTAAGGGAAAGGTAGAAAATCTGTGAGTGGACCCCCACATTTTCAGTGCAGGGGTTTCTATGCAAAGTCTGCAGGCTTGCAAAGGCTTTCTGAGAAATAGGGAAATAATTTCTTTCAATCTCTCCCAGACGAGGATGAGTTACATAATTTGCAGGGTCCAGTGCAAAATGAAAGTGTGGAGCCCCTTTTTCATAAATTCTTAGGGATTTCAAAAACTTGACAGCAGAGCCTTAGGCCAAGCACAGGGCTCTTCTAAGTGCAGACCCAGCTGCCACTGAGCAGGACACACACTTAGAAAGCAAACTCATGTGCAGGTGCAGGTTTTGAAGATTTTCTGTGTTCAACAATAGTACATTAGCAACAAATATATAAATCGGGACACAGTGCTGAACAAGTCATAGGGTGAATGTTTTGAAGATATTCTGTGTCTATTTCTGCCTGGCCCAGCTCCTCCCCCATCAAAAGTGGAAGCTCTGAGACACGGGCTTTCCTGAAGAGATTTATTTGGAGAAATTATGTCAGAGAACAGAAGAGGGAGACTGGGAACAGTAAAATAGGAAAGGAAGAAATCAGTGCAAGGGTGTTGTGATGGTTAATTTTATATGTCAACTTGACTGGGTTCAAGGATACCCAGATAGCTGGTAAGATATTATTTCTTGGTGTTTCTGGAAGGATTAACATTTGAGTCAATGGAGTGAATAAAGAAGACCTCTCTCACCAGTGCATGTGGGCTTCCTCCAATCTGTTGAGCCTTGAATAGAACAAAAAGATGAAGGGAAGAGGAATTTGGTCTCCCTTCTTGAGCTGGGACATCCATCTTCTCCTGCCCTGAAACATTGGTTCTCTGGTTCCAAGACCTTCAGACTCAGACCAGGACTTACAACATCGTCTACTCTGGTTTTCAGGTCTTCTAGTTTGGACTGGAACTACACCACCAGCCTCCCTGGGCCTCAGGCATGCAGGTGGCAGAGGATGGAACTTCTCAGCCTCCATAATCCCATGAGCCAGTCCCTCATAATGAATCTGTCTATCTGTCTATCTATCTATCTATCTATCTATCTATCTATCTATCATCTATCTACCTATCTGTTTATCTATCTATCTATCACCCACATCCCATTGGCTCTGTTTCTCTGGAGAACACTGTCTAATAGAGATGCTACTGAATCAATTATGGCTGTGGGTAACTGAGCTGTATCTCCTGAAACCAAGAATATGTCTCACCATTGCATGTCCCACCTGAGGGGTCGCCTGGGTCCTGCTACCAGTCAGCCAAGCCTGGCCCTGTAAGGGGTTCACTCCCTGGTCCTTCCATGTTGCACGTGGAGTGTCAGGAGATGGAAGTACCACAGCTGAGGCTGGGCTCTCTCAGGGGATACCTGTGTGAAGCTGGCTGCAGCAGCAGAACTGGAGGGGCAAAGAGACAATACAGGGAGCAACCTTCTAAGCTGGGATTCAGACAGCAACACACCCACACTGATTTTCACTGAAACGCTTTACTTCCCAGAATACCTATTCACACCTTTCTGGACGTGTGCTGTACAGGAAGCATGGTTTGGAGCAAATTAGAGCAACTTTATACTCAAACAGATTTATACTAAGAGCAAGTACCAGCTCTCCTAAAATTCCATAATGCATGTCCAGAGAGTTTTAATGGGGCTATAATTTTTTTTTTTTGCCATAGATTCTCAAGCTGTCACCCTGAATAGAGTGCCATGGTGCCACAGCTCACAGCAACCTCAAACTCTTGGGTAGGGCTATCATTTTTATGCTATGTAAGTCATACATTTTTCAAACGATTGCTAGATGAAATAGAAAATGGCACTTTCTGCCTGCAAATCGGTAATTGTCAAAAGTTGTAAATGAACTTGACTATAGCTAAAAATTACACACAGAGAAACCATCTCCTTGTTTAGACAATTCTTAGCACATTCACTCTTGGTCTCTGAGACTGCTGGCAGTAATTTGCACAGACATATTATGACTAAATGTCTTCTTACTATATTTGTTTAATTGTGACGGCAGACTCACAGAACGATCTCAGCAGGCGAGGGAAGTCTCCCTAAATACATTTGGTGTAGGTGTTCCCACAGAAGCGATACAAGTAACATAGAAAACAGCAAAACAAATTAACTTTTACATAACTAAGTTAAAATCTCTACTCTTACTTAGGAACTATATAGTAGGTACATTCATTTTCCATCAATAACTTGCTACAAAAAATTCCTCTCAAGCAACTTCTCCACAGCAATTTTCCCATCCCCCGACCTGCCAGGTCACATTTACACAGCACTGAGAATGTCCAGACCCCTGGCGTGTGACACCAAGATGTTTATACATTTAGCCAAACGCAAAAATTCTGCCTTTAAGGAGACCATAATTGAAATATCAAAATTACAAAATTTCCTACATTAAAGAAAACATTTGGGTAAGGTTCTCAAAAAACAGATTTATACTAAGAGCAAGTTAAATGCTTTGAGCGATGTTTTTATCAGTGTTTTCAAAATGCAATTGCTTTACTCCTAAATGTTTATTTGTGATTGGAAAACATGACTTTAAATATTTAGTTTTCCATCTGTTTCCACAAAGGCTGTCCCCTGCCAGTCTTCCCTATGCTCTTTCTATTGTCACACTGTATTTCTGCTTGTAACCCTGGGAATTTCACTCAAAAACAGCTCAGTAGCATGGACCAACAAAGCAAGGTTCCTGTGAAACCAGTGTGTACGCGTATGGAAAAAACACAAGGTATTCTTTTTCCACTCCTGTATTGTATTCAAATTTATTCTTAGATATAGGGTTTCAATAAAAATTCTCTTATATCAATAATGACATTATTTTCAGATCTTACATAAGCAGAAGTTTCTTTTACAAGGCAAAAGCTGGTGGTCACCAAAAAAAAAAAAAAAAACTCAGAGAGAAACCTGGAGGTCAGTGTTCATTATACGTCACTTTATTTCTATATTTTGTCATAACCCTACTTGTCATTCAATAAGACAAAAAAGAAATGTATTAAAACTCTCTCTCTCTCTGAGTCTGGGTCGCTCTTAACATAGCAAATCATAAAGCATCTGACCGTGTTGTACCAAACAAACACTATCATCTTTAAGGTTACAATTAAATGTCACTGTAGTTGTAAAACTACATAAGAAGGTCTCTTAGAATGCAGAGCTGGTGGTCACACACACACACAAATTCAAACTTAGAGAGAAACCTGGAGGTCAGAGTTCATTATACGTCACTTAATTTCTATATTTCATATTTTCTCCTTGCCACAACCCTCTTCTTACATAAGAGGTGGCCCCCAAACAGCCCTGTATTCTCCAGGTCCCGATGGCAGATTAAACACTCCTACCTCAGCTCCTTTAAAACTATAGTAATTAAATGTCTGAAGATAAGGGGGCTGAAAATGTGAGGGAGACTGAACGTAAGTACTAAGAACAGCCATGTTAAGGAACTTTGAACCTGCAGAATGCTGGCGGCAGAACCCACCTGTCCTCTAATCCCCTCGGTCCCAGAAATTGCAGCAGCCTGACACTGTCCAGGCAGAGAACATGAGCTTTCCCAAAGGAAAGATCCAGGAGTTTTTCCCCCAAACCTACCACTCAGAGCATCTAAATGTGTGGATCAAATGTAAAAACTCCACCTGTGCATTTAGGACCGTTAATCACCTTTTTATTCCATCACTCTTGAGCAGACAATGGATTACCAAATACTTGAGGAAAATCTCTAATGTGGATGAAAGAGACCAAGCAAACAACCTACCCCCCTGCCCCCCAAACTGGGAAGAAACAGAATCTGGACAACCACCTTTAATATTCTGAGATAGATAAGAGGAGATGGTACATGCATCAAACAAGAACAGGAGCATATTAAAAAGCAAAGAAAAAATATCTGGGAATGTTTAAATATTCTATCAGATTTTCTTTAACTTATTGAAAGGTTAGAAGATGATTTGAGGAAGTTCCCTAGGGAATAGAACAGAATGGAAAATAAGATAGAAGAAAATAAGAAAGTTGCAGACCTGGTCTTTTCCATAAAGAGAGAACAAGAGAATATAGAAGACAGAAGATGATTTAATTTTCCATAATTAAAGAACATAACTCTAAGGTGTTAGAAGGATGCACTTAGATGTGGAAATAGTGCCACTCTGAGGAACTGTGATTTATTATAAAATTTCTGAATTCTCAATGGAGACAAAGAGAAGAGTTTACAAGCTTCCAGGGTGGAAGGGGAGAAAAGATCACATAATAAAAGATTAAGAATCAAGCATCTTTGAAATTCTTGACAGTGACATTAGGAGCAATGGATTGAGACTTTCAAATTTTTGAAGGCGAATAATTTACAGCCCAAAATGCTATCCCAAATCAAGCCATCAACCAAGCATGTGGGTAAAGAAAATTTCAGTTCACATTTGGCATCGCAATCTTTCTCGCCCATAGGCCCTTTATAAGAGGTTCCTTGAAGATGTACTTCACTGCAAGGAGAAAGAAAAACCAGGAACAAAGACATGGGATGCAGGGAACTGGAGATAGGAGTGAAGGGACTATAAGGATAGTAAAGAGGACCTCAGGGTGCATCTAGGACCAGCCGCACAGCTCGGCTCCAGAGACAAACGGGCTGACGTCACTGTGACACCATTGCTACATCTTTTTGATTTGAGACATAGTAAAATGTACAGTTCAGCCTAACCCAGGTTTTTGTCCACCCTTGGCGCCACGTACTCGTGAAGTTCTTGTCCCTCCATGTCCTGCTGCAGGCTTGGCTAGACCCCCTTTCCTCCTGCAGAAGTACTCTCTCTTCAGAAGACAATTATGACTTGTCCCTTTGATAACAAACGTCTTTCAGTACAATGTTGATTCACGTCAGAGAGCCCTGATAAGTCCATCTTTAATTCTAATATTAATGAAAAAGTGGGGGAACTATAAAATATGTTTGTAGAGCTACTATGAGCAGTAATCAGATTTAGTTTAAAATGACATTAAAGGCCCTGGGGGTGGGAGTGGGGAAGAAATCACAAATACATTTGCTTAGCCTTACATATTAAAAAAATGGCAATCTAGTATCTCCTTGGACAGTCTAGAGGGAAGTGGAAATCATTCATCAAAGTGAAACATCACAAGAATGGAAAAACAAACACATGGACTCAGTACCAAATTGGAACTAATAGATCAACACTTAAGTATACATATAGAAGGAATCTCAATGAAAATCAAGCTGGGGGGAGAGAGAGAATGCACATGTACTAGGTACAGTGCACACTGCCTGAGTGAAGGGCTCACTTATGTGTATAGCTTTGGCTTAATCTTATTTAATCTTGATCTTTAATCTTAATATTTTGTTTAAAGTATGTAAACAAAATATGTATACCCTCGAATATTCTGAAATTTTAAAAAAATAAAAATTAAAAAACCAAAATATTGATACAGTCTACCCTGTATACACTATGTTTGGGAATGTTGAAGAAATATAATTAAATCCAAATCTCCCAGTTCAAAAATCCCCTCCACAGGGTAGTAGAGATGTTTATTACTGAAAAAACATGAACCAGAACCTGATGTGCAGAAACCAGACATGTTTTATACAGCCAAGCAGACACAACCCATTAAATACACCTAGATTTGACTTTTGTTCTCAAAATCACAGGTCTTCATCACTTCTCATTCAAAGTTTTGCAACATTTGTTTGCCTTGGGGCTTTTAAGCTGCATTACAAAACTCATCAGTTAGCTGTTATTGATAGAAACGAGGATAATATATTCATTTACTTAAAGACTCCGAGGATGAGCAGTTGGAGTGTCTCATATGTAGTTGGAACCAGAGTCTGTAAGCGTGTTCCAAGTTTAAGGAAATATAAAGAACAGAATCCCCTTCCAAGCTGGAAAACCTTTTTGCAAAGGGTAGAAGGGAAAGAAAACAATTTTATTATTGAACGACTTTTTTGTTTTTTGTTTTTTGAGACAGAGTCACTCTGTTGCCCTGGGTAGAGTGCTATGATGTCATAGCTCACAGCAACTTCAAACTCTTAGCCTCAAGTGATCCTCTTGCCTCAGCCTCCCAAGTAGCTGGGACTACAGGAGCTGGAAACAACACCTACTTAGTTTTTCTATTTTTTTTTTCTTAGTAGAGATGGGGTCTTGCTCTTTCTCAGGCTGGCCTCAAACTCCTAAGTCCAGGGGATCCACTGGCCTCAGCCTCCTAGAGGGCTAGGATTACAAGCATGAGCCATCACACCTGGCCTATTGAACAGCTTTTTAACCAGAGTGTGATGCTCATCATGGGCAATCCACAATAGACAGTGCAAAGACAGAAGGAAGTCTTCCTCTTTTATATAGCTAAATTGATACAACTCTTTATATTCATGTTTTCAAGGTAAAATTACTAATTTTCTCATATCTTTGTGATTTTGGAGTCAGATGACAGCTGAAGTTAGGCTCTTAATCTGAGGACAGGGCATTATCTTCCTTGAGAATTAATTTCAGAGATGCGGCAGCTTTCTGGTCCCTGAGGGAACATTCCTAAGTTACAAGACTGGCAGGAGGCTTATTTCTATTTCACCTTTCAGGAGAAGATGAAGGAAGGGGGTGAGGATGCTGCTTACTATACCTGGAGAGGCTGGACTTGAAACTCCACACAGAACCCTGTACCCAAGGCCGGCAAGGAAGCAGTGCACTCTCACGCCTGTGAAGGATTCGTGAGCTTGAAAAATGCATGTATCAAAGATGACCAGTAGAGACTTGAGACCATCGTGCTCCTTCCTGAATGTTTGGTCTAATTTTAAGATTCTCACTATCATTGCATGACCCTAGATTAAAGAAAGGAAACTTCTCATATATGACTCAGATTGAATTTCTTGTGATCCAGGAATGGAAAGAAAGTAACTCAAAGCAGTTATTGTTTTCAGAAAGAGTAAACAGGATAGAATCAAATTCAGACCTGCTATGTTTTACTTAACTGCCTGACAAGGGACACAAAGAAAGGAGCTTGGGCGGAAGGGGGGGGGTGGGGGGGGGAGGAAAGCCTGGCCTGTGAACAGGGAATTCTGGGGAGCCCAGAATAATATTCACCACACAATAGTTCTTGTCAAATGAGGGGAAAGACTGTGCATATGAGGTAACCGAGGTAACCAATGACCAATAGAAGAAGACAATAATCAAAGACCAACAAAAAACAGCAATAATTCCTGGAGGGGCAGAGAGTCCAGTGAAAAGAGCTGTGACCAATTTCCAGCAGAGAGAAGGGGGCGTTTGCACCTCTGCGTGACCATTGCCTCTCTATCTCTCACCTCTTCTCATTCATGAGAGGGACCCACCTCCAACTCTCTTTGAAAGTGCTCTCAGCTTTCTCTTTGTTAGTAAATAAAATTGCTCTTTGCTATACTGAATCTTGTGCAGGTTACCTTTGCTTTCTATTCATGTTGCTCCTTGCTTGTGCTGTTTTTTGGTTCTTTTTTTTTGTTGGTTTTTTTTTTTTTTTGAGATAGAGTCTCACTATGTCGCCCTTGATAGAGTGCTGTGGCATCACAGCTCACAGCAACCTCCAACTCTTGGGCTTAAGTGATTCTCTTGCCTCAGCCTCCCAAGTAGCTGGGACAACAGGTGCCCACCTGGCTATTTTTTTGTTGGCTATTTTTTTGTTGTAGTTGTCATTGTCATTTAGCAGGCCCAGGCCGGGTTCAAACGCTCCAGTCCTGGTGTATGTGGCCAGTGCCCTAACCACTGAGTATGGGCACAGAGTCTATTGTTTTGGTTTTATTTTCAGTTTCCATCCACATTTGCTTTTGAGTCCCACTATGCCTTGGTTGAACTTTCTAGCTCAGTCAAGTAATTGAACCAGGTGAGCCAGGTTTGGGAAACAGGGATCTCTGACCCCCAGTGATACAGGCTTCCCCTGCTCAGGGCGAGATAGAAACCTCCCATTTTCTGGGCCTGGGTGAGCTCAGAAATCAGTCACATCACAGACCCCATCTCTGAGCACACACAGGCCACCCTTTCTGGGAGGTTCCTCCTTGAATAGCGAGCACACACCCTAATTCCTTGCCTGGGGTAGGACGTAGAGACCCTCATTCTTGCGCTAGTTTCAGAATTATTTTAAGATTATTTTCTGCCCACAGACCTCTAGCCATTTGTGACATATTTCCCCCTTCCCACAGGATAGGAAAAGCAGCATATTAATCCCCTAGACTGAAGACTCAGGGGCTTACCACTTGGATCTCCCCCACTCCCACTGCTGGAGGTTCTGCTCCCCTCTATTGCTTATCAATCTATCAATCTTTCCATCATAAATTCTAAGCTGTCACTTATCCACATGGTCTGTGGTTTCAGTCTTCAAACTTGGAGACCAAGGACTTGGCATAGACAGAAATTCTGGCAACACCAATGGCTGCCTATTATTCATAGATATTGGTCATTTTTTCATGTAAACAAGACTGAGAAGATCATTAACACTTGTTACAGTGTTTTGGAAGTTCCAACAGTATTAAAGTTTTATTTGTTTTCACACAAAAGTTAAGTAGATAATACCTCCATGTATAATATCCTTTAAATCCAATGTGGATTTAAAGTAGTACCCTCTGAGTAGGGAAAAAAATTAATTATCTAAATACATTTTTACATAAGTAAGGATGTCTGGGCTATATTAGAGAAAGATGCCATGCAAAAATAATTAACTTTCAAAGAGGAAAGTTTTCATTTAATTGGAAAGTGCTTTTATTCATGAGATATGACTTCCTTAACATTGTCAGATGAAGTATTCTTTTGTTTCTTAAACTTCAAATCTGACAGATAAAATGTTCAAAAAAAATTTCTCAAGAAATCAGAAATTTTCTGATTCAGACCTTTCCTTTGAGGATCTTATAGACTAATTAACAACTATAGAAAGAAATAATGATGTTGATACAGGATTTCACCACTCAGGGCTGAACAGGGGTTCTCTCATTCTCTAGGCCCACATCAGCTCAGAAATCAGACTCCTATTTCCAGACATAAACAGGCTAACTTTTCCGGGACACACCTTCTGGGCTCTAATAATGCCATGAACAAAGCAGCCTGAGATGAATTTTTGGGTGATTCCTCCTTGAGTAGGGAACACACACCCTAATCCCTTCCTTGAGATAAAAACTGTAAAACCTTGCCCCAGGGGAGGAACTGCTTTCAACTTTAAAAGGATTTTTTTCACCTACCAAATTGTAGCCAAAATGTAAGTCTCCAGACAATATATACCCCTAGCCAAAGGGCCCATGTGAGAGATTTCTGACTTGGGTCTTTCCCTTTGCCAGAGGCTCTGGTGGTTTTTACTTCTTCTGTATTCCTTTCTGTCTAATAAAAATCCTGTCTTACCACTGATCTGTAGTTTGTGGGTTCATTCTTCATACCTTTTTTTTTCTTTAAAGTTTTTGGCTGTGGCTGGGCTTGAACCCGCCACCTCTAGCATATGGGGCCAGCGCCCTACCCTTTTGAGCCACAGGTGCCATCCTGGGTTCATTCTTCAAATCCCAAGACCAAAGACTTACTGAGGAAGAAATTCCAGTATCAATGTTACTAGTACTGAACTCACAGTTCTTGCCTCCACCCAAGTCAACAGAAATTGCTAAGAGACTGAAAAAGGAATTTATACAGGCAAGACTTTATAGGAGGGGACTGGGGGATGTTGCTCCAAGGAAAGGGAGACAGTGCTAGTTAAGAAGCAACCAGACTTGTTCTCCAAATAAAGATTTGGAGAGCTTTTAAAGAGGAGAGAAAGTCTGAGCCAGTATTGAAATTGAGAGAGGATACCCAGAAAAAGTGAGGTCTAAGAGAACAGAGGTCTTCTCAAGGAGGCCCTAAGGACACATCTGCAAAGTCCTCCCTGTGGTGACTCAGGAAGACTGAGTTTCTACAATTCTCAGGAATTTGTAGAAACTTAACTTCCTGGGACCTGAAAATTAACCTTTGCTTCCACTTCTGTAAAAGCCCAAGCCCACTTTTCCAGCTTGTTTCAAACTGGCCAATGAGAAAAGTAGCCACGAGCTGGAATTTTTGACAGGAGATAAAAAGGAAAAGACTGAGCCACTCAGGGAGTGCAGCCATTTAGATTCTGGTCTGCCATGGCTTCCCGAGCTGGAATAAAGCCCTTCCTCTTTTCAACACTGTGTGTGGGTATTCTTTCTTTCTCTCCATTGGGCTTCACCTTCCTACAACAAAATCATAGCACCTAGATGAGTTTTGTTGTCAGCTGCTCATCCCTCAAGCGTGCTTCTTCATACATCAAGCATGTCTTGTTAGCATGTGAAATCTCTACCACCGGGCATTAAAATGAAACAAAAGATCTGTGAGTGGTCAACTTTGGGTTCCATCTTGGCAGTAGTCAAGTCATGCTGGCTTTGACTGCGACTGGTAGACACCTGCTCCAGTGGTGGCTGTGGTCCTATTAAAGCAGAACCACCTTCTGTTCAAACTGGGTGTTAATCGTTTTTAAAGCTTTTGCTCAGTACTATAAGCAGACTTAAGCTTTAGCTCAAGGGTCAAACAAGTAGCCAAAGTTCACCTTCTGTACCACCTTATTACCCACAGGGATTGATTCTTCCCAAAGTCATACTTACAATTACATGAAAGCTTTAACCTCTGTTCTAGCAATAGATTACACCTCTTTGAGGCTGCTGTCCGCTTGGGACACTGGTGACCTCTGGCTGTAGTACCTCTGCTGCCTGGCCCACTGCTACTATTTGTAATCACACTTCTTTAAAGGTAGGTGATGACATTTTCCTACAGTATATCATCTTTCAACTGCCACAAAGGGATGCCCTAATGTCAGCCTCAAAAAACAAACAAAAACAAACCCATGTGTGGGTACAATTTTCTACTGAGGAAATACTTTTTAAAATCAAGGTGATATTTTACCTCTGTTTTTAATTGCAAGATGAAAGAAAATATGAATACAGCACTGTAATTTTGAATCATACAAACTTCGTAGTGGCTATTTTCCTAATAGTTTATCTCAAGGATATAACTGGTTTATTTCAACACTTCACTGTATAAAATATATACACTTACTTCCCGGGAAGATACTTGATAAAAGGATAATGCTCTCTTTTTCCACTTAGAATAATAGTAAAATCAAATAAAATGAATTTAATTCATTGACTGGAAGTTAGGTAAAGTAAGTATTCTTAATTTCAGGACATTGCACATATATGGTAAGTGGCAGATAATGATAATTACGAGGTTCTTTAGTTGAGCTTTCTAAAGCTAAATATTAGTATGTACTGACAGTATACATAACATGGAAATTAATCCTTAAATTGAAAATTTAGGTATAATTGCCACTAATCATTTTAATTGTGTAATTGCCTAGTCTGAATAGGCTGCTTGCTGTAGCTGTGTTGTCAATAACTTTGTAATTAGGTCTATGTGTCTTGAGAAACAAAATAATTCAACACTGTGTTTTCCCCCAATAGAACCATTAAGCAATGAAGTTAAAGGCAAAATAGGCCCATAAAAGCAAATATGCTCAATTAGCAGTTTGTAGATTGTAATGTTTCCCCCAAATCCCTAGGCTGGCTATCAAGATTTTTCTTTCATTCCAAATAAAAATAGCTTTATCTCTTTTCAGATTATATAATAATAAATGTTCAATTTTTTAAATCTCCATACAATACAGAAATATAGAAACAAAAAGATAAAATCAGCCTCAATATCTCTACCTATATATAACCACTGCTAATATTTTCTTTTATATCATTCAGACTTTTACTATGTATACAGACTGACTTTTATGAAAACTGGACTGCTTTCAAACAATGTCCTTTATCTTGCTTCTTTTACATATTATATTATTAAAATACTTTGGGATTTACTCATATACACACAGTCTATCTGTTTAATATACTTTTCAACATATATATAGGGCATGTATATAATTGCACATGAAATTTATGAACACCCTATATTTCCTTATTTATTTCCATTTTTGAAATATATTTAGTTACTACATTTCTTTTTTGCTACTAGAAGAAGTACTTTAATAAACGTTCTTAATATACTTTACCTACTTTATTTAACTCATAAATTTCTACATTGGAATTACTGGGCCAAAGAAAATACATAGAACTCAAAAGATTTGGTTAAATATTTCTAAGTTTTTCTCCAAAATGGTTACATCAATTTCCTGTCTCATAAATAGGGTACGAAACAGACTGTTTCCTGATATTCTCACTAACACTGGTTCTTTTATTTTTAATCATTTCATCTTCATTTTAAAAACAATGCCATTTACAAAATATCAAAAAATATACCTATTTTCAAAGACCTACTTACATATGGCCTTGAAAACCACAATGTTTTATTTACAAGTAGATGATAGTTTAACAGCATTCCTAGGTAACTTATGATAAATAAAAATATGAGTATTATTCTGGCATCCCCTTGGGGTAGGTTTTACATTTATATATCTACAATGACTCTTAAAAGTGAAATTAATAATGGCCATTAATGTAATTTGTATTTCAACCTGAATTTGAGCGACCAGTGTACATTTATCATTTATTTGGGAAAGGCCCACATATGCAAAAATTTAAGCAGAAAGTTAAAGCTTCTCATTTCCAATTTGTCAGCAAACACATCCCAATATTCAAGCATCTCTGAAAGGTAATCTGTTTAGCATCTGCAATAAATGATTTATAGCCATATGTGTTAAATAAAGGCCAACATAGCTGCATCCTACAAGTTCACATTTAAAAAATTCATACTAAATACCACTACCCCCACCCCCAAAAAAACCTGGATCCAAGATTACATTTTAAATTACAGGGAAAAAAATTAACAATAATGATAAGTGATGTGACATTTCTCAGAGAGGTACATAACTTCTGAAGTTTCTATATAGTTAGTGCATCACAATTGAATCAAAATAAAGAACTTTTAAAGTCATGTTTTTCTCACTGGTCTAGATGAACATCTTATCCCATAAATCCTGAAAGTTTAATTTACCCTGGAAATACACAATGACATTCTTGCAAGAAGCTATTTTCTTGCTATTGCACAAAGGTTAGTTTTAAAGCCAACCCAGGCAATACATTCAGAAAAAGCAGCACATTCATTGAATCAATTTAGCAAATGTTGCAAATCAACTTCTTCTTGACAAATAAATGAAGAGATTTGTGGAACTGCTCTTGATGTCAGCTTCAGCCTGGGGTGGTGGCCATCATTTCAGGAGGAGGTATCCAAGTCCCACATCTACGGGGAGGGCAAAAAGTAGAAAACATGGTGAAGCCTTAGCAGGCCTCTGACTTCCAATAATTATAGACTAATTCTGATTATGAGCCGTGTTACTATGTGGCATTCTTCAGAGTTTACACCTCAAACATAAAAAAACCTTGTGGCCATGTTGAGATGTATCGGAATTATTTTCTTTGGGCTTGCTTTCTCTTTCCTTTCAATAAAAAACATGAGACATTTTCATATACCACAAAGTTAATACATCAGGCTGGAGTCACTCTAATCAAACTTGGGGCAATTCCTTTGTAAAATCCACCCAGGTCTTCTTTGCCCCATGTCTCTGTGATAACCTCATGACACCACTGTAACACTGGTCAATCTTGAGGACAAGCTCTCACACTGGATGTGGGTATGTTGCTGCTAGAGCAAATATTTTGGATAGTGCAGCAACAGACATGTATTCCACTGTGCCCAGCTGTGCTTCTGGTAATCTATGGATTTGCTGTTTTTACCCCAACTTTAGCAGTTTATCCACCATAAACTGCAAGACCCCATGGGATGTTCCAAACAACCCAGGAATAAATCCTTTATGCAACCGACACACACTGTCCTATTTATATATTTTCACAAGTATATAGAACATTCCTTTGTTCATTCTCACTTCTGTCAAGGCTCAGCAACATCAGAGTACTGTAACATGAGGCGAGTTTTTGTTCCCCATGGTGGGTTTGTAAGGCAGAAGGTTGTGGCTCCAGCTTCAGTAGCTGAGTTGCATTTTTCTGTTGACTCTAACCATTCACCTCTTCCCTCCGTCTTATATGATTTGATTGCATTGTAAAAGAAAAAGTAGAATCCCCAGGAGAAGCCTGCACCCCCGACATTTGGGGTTACTCCTTGATAAACGCCCGGTAGTCCTTTAAGTTTCCAAATGGTAGTTAACAAGGTAAAAATCCTTTATATTTCGGTCTTGGTTCCAATCCATCACTCACAGCGAAGCAGATTTTCACGAGGTCGAGCGGGTGCAGAGCGAGGTTGGACAAGACTCCTCTACTCACACTGGCTACCAGGTTGTCACATCGGATGTGGCGGAAGACTGTGCTGCAATGACCTGGTCACCCACTGGCCCTGCCCATCACAGGCTCCGGGGTGCCCAGGGCAGCGGAGGTGGGGCCAGACACAGTGGCCGCCAGCGAGGGGATGATGGCGCCCAGGAGCTGGAACCGCAGGGGCGAGCTCACTTCCAGAACCTGAAATAAGGTCACTAAGTTATTATTAACACTTTCATTCTTTGCCACTCTAGTTTAGTTTAGTAAAGTCTAGGGAGGAACAGCAAAGAAGAGGCCGTCTGGGGTAATATACTTGATTTGTAATGTTATTACCTATGTCAAAGCCTAGAAATTGTGCACTTCAGATATGTGCAGTTTATTGTATGTCACTTACACCCCAAAAAGGCTTTATAAAAGAAAAGAACCCCTAAACAAGGCCAGGTTAAAAAAATGTTTTTGTTTGGTTTTATATTTCTTTGGTTATTAGAAAACATAAATATACTATCTTAAATGCTACTAGCTACTAGGTATTGTTTTCCTTATTGATTTGTGAGTTCCATTTATATGTATATTTGAAATACATATACATTTCTATTGTATAACTATATTAATATAAACTATGTTAGCTACACAAATAAATATATTAACTCTTTGTACTCTGTGTAAAAATCTTTTCCTAGTTGGCCTGTTTTGATTCTCATGCATTGGGTCACCAGGTTTTAAATATTTATCATACTCTGTCGTATATAATGTTCTCCCATGTATAATGTGTACCCACATTTGGGGGGCCAAACATTCAGGAAAAAATTTTTAATTTTTTTAAAGGAGAGCTGAAGTGGCGATTCAGCAACCAGGCTCAGAGCCAGCCACCATGGAGAGGCTGGGGGTGAGCCCAGGCCACAGGTGAGAGTGGTGTGGTCAACCTCAACGCCCATCTACCCCCATGTTCCCTTCTGGCCCACCCTGGCCCCCACAAACCCCGTTTCCCAGTCTCACCCATGCCTTTTGGTGGGAACGTGGCCACGGCTGCTCCTCTGAGAACCCTAGTGGGTTTATTTCCCAGGAAACCAGTGTGATGGGCCAGGGCTGGCCTTGCCCTTTCTAGATTGCCTCAACTCTCAGGGAGCTGACCCAGTTGTGAGGCCCCAGGGACACCACACTGAGGAGGACTCTTCCCCAATGACACCCTCGTGAAGTCCTCTGCATTTACTTTTCTGTTTGGTGACTCACAGTGACTTCCTTGGGCACATGCAGCAACATCAGAAGGAATTACCTCAGCCTTTCCCAAACTTGCAAATCCTACAAATCACCTAGGGGACTGGTTTAAATGAGACTCTTGAACCACACGCATGTTCACTGAATTAACTCTCCAGGAGAAAGACCTGGGTGTCCAGTTAGTTAACAAGCATCCTAGATGGTTCTTCCTATTGGCAAGTTTGAGAAATTATACCAGCTTAACTCCTTGGTTCAGACAAGTCACAGGCTCAAAATTACAGTCTACTGGCTCAGGTACCCCCATCAACAGACAAGGGTGAGAACAGGAAATGAGAGAATGTGAGGATGAGGGAGGGGACAGGTGGGGAGGTCATGCTCAGATCATCCAGACCACTCTCACCTGCCACTGGGGCTCACTCCTGACTTCTCCACAGTGGCAGTTTCTGTACCTCGTGCCTTATGCAAGAGAAGGGGGCATCACTGTGCCATCACTTCTGCCCACCCCCGGCCACAATCCCAACATTAACCATTGTATCACTGTCAGCGGAGTCCCCACTTCCAAGATGATGGCAGCAGGGTCTAGCACAATCGTCTGGGCAGGTTAGAGTCTCCTGCAGCTGTGGTGCCTGCCCAGTGAAGGGGCCAGAGATTAGGATAGCATGGTGAGGGCACAAATGATATTCCAGGATATTATTTTGCATTTGGATATCATTATTACTTTCTATAGTTACACTTTTGTGTGTGTGTGTATGAGGACATGTGTATGTTTGTGTCTTTGAACAAAAAAGAAATGTTATATTTGTAAAGTATATTATCTTGATTAAGATTACTGGGAAAAAAAGAAAAAAAGTATTTTTGGAAAAAAAATGTTTATGTTAAAAAGCTAATATCGACTGTGAGTTACTACACCAAGGGAGAGATTTGTCGCAATCTAGAGACTCCTTAATTTTGGCACTGCATAAATACCCAGTAAATAAACAAAGAGGACAGCATCCTGGAACATGCAAAGTAGAGAACACAGCTTTCTAATATAGTTACACTTTTAACTCATATGCAAGAATAAAAGAATTTAAAACATTTATACAGATAAGGAATTAGTACTATCTATGTACAGTGCACATCCTTATTTTTCCCTCAAAAATTTGGGCAAAAACAGTGCATTATTCATGGCAAAATATATCTGATAAGAAGCTAAATCAATCTTATCCTAAGTTGTCTGGGCAGCATCCTATAGCAATGTTTCTGAACCCATAACATGTTCCAAAGTTTAAGGTCAAATATGTTTTGAAGGAGGTCTAACCACTGTCTCCTGGTTGCCCATGTTAGAAACTCAACCAAAAGAACCGAGGTGGACTTCAGAGAGCAGGAGACCACACAACTTTGAACCTGTGTCTTGCTAAAAGGCAAATGCTCTCCCAGCACTCACAAAGAATCATACGCTAGTCTTTACAAATAGCTCTTACGCTATGTTGAATCAGAAAACTGAACTTATGCCATTACGGCCTACAAAAATGGCATTTTAAATGGTTCAATTTAACAGGCAGACTCAGGTACACATCAGAGATTTGGGACTCTAAATCACTCAATAATATCAACCTGAAAATAGAGTTGGATTTCATAGATGCAAAGTCCTGTGCACTGGAGTAATATTTTGATCTACCTATGTAAACGTTCTCTGGTGTTGGCAGAGATAAAGACCACAAGAACCACTACAGCAGACCTGCCAGAATGCTGTTCATTTCTAGGACTGGGCATGGACAAGCCCAGCTCAGCCCATGCAGAGCTTCAGGGTACTGTGTTTAGATTGCTGACCACCTAGCATCGGCTTCCCTGTTATTCTGTTTCCTCATCAGTACTGCAGAGAAAAGGGATCCCAAACTGAGGAGATTTGCAAAGTGAAGAAAGGCTGGGTTTGGGGAGACAAGCACATAACAGAGGACGCATTGGTCTTAACTGGGTCACTGAGGGTGCCAACCAAGGGGACAGCTCCAGCTTAGAAACATGTTTATAAGCAGAAACTGGAGAGATAGATGGAAACAAGAGACCCAAGAGGCAAAGCTCTTTAGAAAAACAGGATGTGGAGACAGCACAGAATGAAGAGACAAGGGCTCCGTGGGGCTTGAAGAAACACCTCAAGAGCTGTGAGGATGTAGAACCACAGGCTTTAATGGGAGATTGCTGCTGTCCTTGCCTGCCCTTCAGAAAGAGTAGAAGCTGTGTTCCTAAATAGGTAGCACTCAAGTTAGCACTGATTTTAGCAGAGATCAAAGTAAGATTCTGAAGGAAATCTAATAGACCTTACAAAGGCAGAAATAATACCATTGAAAAGAGGGAGTGAAATTTTCTAAATTTTGATAAAAAAAAAAAAAATAAGAGTGTTTTAGATGACATTCTCAAAAACATGAAGCAATTTACATGGAAGTTGAGTTTTTTCCAGGTGACACAAGAAAGTGTCATGATTATAACCTCCTCATGGTGATTACCACCAGTGGACTTTGAAGTTCACAACAGATAAATTCAAGATAATTGAAATGGATTTGGGGGCCACCTAGCAAAGAGGAACCTAATGACCCTTTCTCTTTCTCTTCTATTTTTTCCATCCATGGCTTTCCCTCCCTCTACCAAAAGAACATGGATCTCTGCCATGTTACTTTTTTTCTATGCTTTTTTTAATCAAAGAAATGATTACTTGCTATTATCTGACACATATCAAGCAGCCAATGCAATCATGTCAGTTTGTCATACTGAGGTCAACACAAAAGACCAGGGGTGCTTTGACTGGACATTGCCCCTTCATACTACCTATATTTGATGGTAGGACTTCATACAGCTTTGTGAATAGTCAAGGAACATCAGGCAGAGGTTTATCAGCCATGCAGTCCTTAGGTCAGTGGTTTTCAACCAGTGTGCTATGAGAATTTTTAAAGATCTGTGATTAAAGTATTTACTGAAGTTTAAAGCACAGTAAGTACATTTTTAACCTTTTTTTTTTATCAACATAATTTAAGTGTGCATGGAAGTTTAACTATAGGTTCAAGTATGCCATGAAATTTTAAAAAGTTGAAAAACACTGGCCTAGATTAAACATCATTTCTAGGTATGTCTGTGAGAGTGTTTCCAGATGCAATCAGCATTTGCATCTGTGGATTTCATAAAGCTAATGGCCTCCTCAATATAGTGGGCATCACCCAATCCACTGAGGGTCCAAATAGAACAAAAAGGTGGAGGGATGAAGACTTCTTCTCTATTTCTTCCTGCCTGCCCACCTGAGGCTTCTCCTGCCCTTACTCTGGGATTTATACCATCACCTCCTCTGATTCTCAAGCCTTTAAACTCAAGCTAGAATTACACCACTGGCTTTCCTGGGTCCCCACCTTGCTAATGGCAGATTGTAGGACTTCTCCACCTCCATAATCATAGGTGCCAATATTTTACAATAAATCTCTCTAGAGAGATATATATATAGTTAAATAAACATGGGCAAGGGCCATCCACTCACACATAGTTGAAAATGCACATAAAACTTTGAATCCCCCAAACTTAACTATGAACAGCCTTGTGTTGAATAGAAGCCTTACCAATAACATTGTCAATTAACACATATTTTATATGTGACAAGTATTATATACTATAAACTTATAATAAAGCAATCTAAACAAAAGAAAATGTCACTAAGAAGATCATAAGGGAGCAATACTACTGTAACTACAGTAGAGTAGTTGTAGAGTAACTACAGTTACTATTCACTAAGTGGAAGTGGATCATTGTAAAGCCTTTGTCCTCATGATCTCCGCATTGGGCAGGCTGAGAAGGAGAAAGGGGAAGGGTTGGTCTCTGGGGGTGGCAGGGGCAGAAGAAGTGGAGAAGGTGGAAGGGGAAGCAGGAGAGGCAGGCACACACAGTGTAACATTTATTTCTAAAAATCCGCATATAAGTGAACCCACACAGTTCAAACCCATGTTGTTCAAGGGTCAACTATATGCATTTTATCAGTTCTGTTTCTCCGGAGGACTCTGACTAATACACAGTCTCAATGCAAATTCCATATCCCTGCGAATCATTTACTGATTCAACATATATTTCTTGAGGGCCTGGGCACTGGGAATATAACAGGGAACAAAGTAAGGTTCTTGCCCACATGGAACATGTATTCCAGTGGAATTGTATCTCAATGGTAATGTTATGTTGGATCCTAGCCAAACATTCCTATCCCTACAATAGAACATAACTACTGAGCAGCATTTTCACAGACAACACCAAGTTGTTTATGTAGTAACATGAGCACTAGAATTTAATGGAGCAACTTAGCTTTTATTTTGGTCCTGAGTATTTCTCATGCTTGTGAGTGTCTTGCCTGAGTTGGAATCAGTAGAAGGATACTGGTACCAGCGGTGTAATACAGCATTTCTTCACAGATTATTTTTTTTGCCCTGTGAAAAATAGAAGTAAGGCTATACTAATATGCAGACTGCATTTTGACTCACAATATAGCATGAATCAGAGATTGTTTTTAAACTTTTCAAAATGGCCTTGCAAAGAAATGTTTTGAATTTTACCACTGCTAATCATCTCTAAGTCAGACTGAAATTGTGGAGCCCAGCATAATTTAACCCTCATTGCTAACTGATGTGGAGAAAGCAACAAATCCCTGCAGAGTAAGTACTCACTTCCCATATCCTCTCACACACTATAAACGCTCTGGAGGACACTTGCTCAGTGGAGGGCTCCCCAAGAAGGCTAAGGCCCCATGTAGGGTGGAACCTTGAACACAGTCTGTGCCTGCCATCCATGCCCTGCCCCCCACCTGCACTGCCCATCCAGGATGAGAAGGCCCAGACCGACAGTCTCCAGGCCTGAGGAGCTCGTGGGTAGAGTCTTTTTATTCCCTTCTGGAGTCTGCCGACACTCAAAGTGCCTAATTTGTGGAAACATGCACCGGGATAAATGAAAGAGGCTGTCCATGAATCAAACTATCCCTGAAGCCATCCTGAAATATCTCATAAATGTGAACACCTCTGCTTACCATTTAACTCACAAGGGTGTCATAAAAATTTAATAAAATAATTTAGTCTTAAATGGTCTAACATAAAATATATTACATAATATAAGTGCTCACTAATTTTTTTTAATATCAGTTGTGGTTATTTAATCTATTAAAAGGAAATGTCTAAACATACTATTGCATGACACAGATGGGATTTCGGGGTTGACATAATGTACAGAATCCATGGCCATCGATCAAATGCCACCCATCAAAGGAATAAAAGGGATAAAATGAGTATAAGTATCCCTAATCTACATTCCGGTTATTTAACTTCTGAATATAAAGACAAGCTAAAACTGGAAAGAACAAGATGGTTGAGTAGGAGGAATTGCCTTTACACAGGTTTAAAAAAAAAATCACCTCTTGATTAGGTAACACAACCTCTTTTCTCATATATTAATATTAACCATCACAATTCTTTAATTCTGATACAATCTTGTAAATACATGTACAAGAATAAAATTATAATAATTACATTCAAAATACAATCACAGCAGTAATTATGCTCAATTCATTTGGGAATATGAAAAGCGATTTTGAAAGGAAATATTTTTAAACATCTCAAGTTCACTTCTGAAAATGAACCAAATGTTTTAGAAGACATTTAATTGAGCAAAAAGGATCAAAGGCACTCAGACACAACAGTGTTCTTTAACAATCCAAGAGTTTGGTCTTTATTCTTACATTTAATCCTGTCCGTGATGTAACTAACTACTTTTACTCTTCATGAGACTTATTACCATCAGATACACTCCTGCCACTTCTACATCGAGATTTTTGAATTTCACCAAGGAAGTTACTTGTCAAAGACTTAACTGTAATAAAAAAATGTTTCATTTGAGGGCATTTTTAGAGAGAGCATTCAGTAAAAACAGACACCTGAATTTACTATTGTCAATCAATGAGCTAACTCTAAAATAGTTTTAGAATGTAGTTCAAAAACCATAATAAAGCAGTATAATGTGTTTAGATAAGTTATGAGATCATGATTCCTCCCATGAGTCCCCCAAATCCTTCTTTTAATGCTTAACACATTAAGTACTTAGGCAACTGCTTTTTGATTATAAAGGAGACTATACACTTAATTCCCATGTTCCTAGAGGAAGTTTATTCACATAGAACAGTTCTCTCCACTTGTAGAGTAAGGCCTATGGCAGGTATTTGTTCAATGACTTCACTGTTAATAGATTACAAAATCATACTGCTCTATTTTAATCCCCCTACAAGGTCTTTTCCTTGGAAATATTAAATACTTGGAATTTTAAAAGCACCAAGGTCATAACCATTCACTCTTAATTATGTAGCTTCCAACAGACTCTTTGAGAAGAGTTGAAGTAAATTAAAGATTTCACACAGTCAGTGTTTTTTTGGGGGGGGGAGGGAGCAGGGGGCTGAGGAGTTTTTAAACTCCAGACAAATTCCCAGCCTAGTAATTTCTCAAAATGCTCTCTTGTTACTCAAGCTTTCCAAAAATCCTAAAAATATAACCTAAAACAAAAACTTGTTTTGAGGTACAATCACATAAAGAAGCTGCGTAAAATGTCTCTGGATGAGGTATTTGTAAAGAAAAGTTTTATACTTCAAGAGAGCAGATAAAACCACCTTATTTTTCAATCTTCTTCAAATTCCAGACTTAATACCATTTGACAAATTTCCTATTTTTTTTATCTCAATGCATCATATGTCCATGCAATAGAAAAACCACAAGACCTCAGTTGCTCTTCAATTAGGACTCACAGATCAGACCAATCTAAATGTCATTAACTTGTACCAGGAGTTCCCAAAATACGATTTCAATTTATGGAAAAAGATTAAAGGGTGCAGTAAGAAGTCAGTAGTGGGGCCATCAGTCCCAGAGTTTTATTCTTTATTTTGGAGGCTTATGTGCTAATTTTAAACGGTTTATGAAATGAATTTTCTAGACAAGAAAATAGAGAACTAATCAATCCCTAGAAATTCTCCACTGGAAAGCTTATGAGTTCCTGTTGCCAGACCTTTCAGCTTAACCTGCTCACAAATCTGTATACATTTCAGCAAACATGACACGAGAGAATCAAAGTAGAACATTTTAAAGGATATGACTAAAAGAGACCTAAAACCTAAGTGTTCTTGACTTCTGTCTCACAAACCCCACATCTAAGCCACAAGTCCTATCAGCTCTTTACTTTGAAAACTTTCTCAGGTTTCCCCCAGTTCTGGCAGGTTCCTGGTGGCTGGAAGGCTATGCATAAATTTCAAAACAAGCTATAAGCCTCAGGCCTCCATCACTGCTCAGTATTGTGGTTGTCTCAACGTGGTCACATTCCACCTCGGCCAAATCCACCTCCCGCCTGAATCCCTGAAACTTGCCTGCTGGGTATTATAACACTTGGCAGTGGTAGACTCTGTGTGGAGTTGAGAGCACAGACCATCCGCCATGACCAGTGAGAAGCTGTGCATTGCTGGCAGCAGGGCTGTCCCTCTGCCTGGCTCTCTTCACCTGACCAGGCTGAATGGAGAATGCAGACAGGATGGAAAGTACACCTGGGGCTGCTGGAGGCTCACCTGAAGATGAGGCAGATTCAGGTGGTGAACATGACTCACCAGCTATCATCACCTTTGTAGGTACTCCACTGTGTGTCAACAGGACTTTCCAGAGCAGCCTTTTCACCAGGCCTTCCCCACACTAACCCCTGGTTCCACACCTGCATCCACCAATTCTGGACTGTCTGGGGGGAATTTGTAACTGAGAGAATATGGCCTAATTTACACAAAATGTTTGCAGAGAGCTAACCTGAAAAGAAGACCCCATAGAAAGTGAAAGGTCATCAGGAGAGGAAAAGTGGAAGGCTCGAGCTAAAAAGAAAGTAAAGAAGGTTGTTTCTGTAGACCCGTGGTTCTCAACCTTCCTAATGCCGAGAGCCTTTAATACAGTTCCTGTGGGTTGCGACCCATAGGTTGAGAACTGCTGCTCTAGACTCTGGTCTTAAGAAGTTGCATAAATGAGAGTAGGAATTGGCCACTGAGTCTATGGCTAAGGACTCTTTGTTCACCTGCCCAAGAGTACTTCTGTGTTGGGTGAGTATAGATGCAAATTCTCCAGTGAGAACACCCTCTCTTTGATACTGTAATCCTGAGAGTATTTTAATGACTAGTCCTTTGCTGTGCTGATCATAGCAAAGGTTATGCTCTGACGTCCCACGTGCTGGGCAGTGGACTGAGGGAGACATTTATGCCAGTGGCTTCCTCTTTCAATCAACTTTATTTTTGGACTCTGGGCCAGAATAGCACCTTTCCACTGAGGCCAGATTGGCAGGCACACTGTGAGTAATTTTTGGAAACTGGAATCTGGAAAGGAAGAGAACTTAACCACTGGTTTGAAAGTGTCTTCCAGAATGTGAGCAGAGTCTTCAATTTAATTAGGGCAAGATCAGCAAGAGAGCATCCTTTGCCATCACCTAGAGTCACTGGTCATGGAAAAAACCAAACATTGACAATCTCCAAAATTGTACCACTTTTCTCCATTGCCATGGCCAAAACTCTAGCATAGCCACCATCATAGTAGCTTCTTAACTCATCTTCCTGCCTCCACGCTTGTCCACTATAGTTTATACTCACAAAACCGCCAAGATGATTTTTTTAAAAATATAAACCAGAGCATGCTGTTTCTTAGCTGAAAATGCCCCAAATATTTTTAATCATTCCCAGATAAAATCCAAATTTTCAGCATAATTGTATTCAAGCATAGTGGGTTGGGACCTATAGAAGGCAGAGTGAGTTGGGACCTTCTTTGCTCCCAAGTGTCTCCTAAGTAATAAATCTTTTACTTTCTTATATGAAAATATAAAAACAACAAGAAAATAAAGCCGCTGCTGTGAAGGTCACTTCTCCTCCTCCCTTGCTGCTCCTCTGCAGACGTCCTCATTACTCTCCTGCCTTTGACAAAGACTTTGGCATGTGGCTCCTGGTCTTCCTCTCCACTGCCAGCCCTGCTGTCACCTGAGGGGTTGCAGTGCCCATTTTAACCCCTGGTATCTGAGGTTTCAGTCCCTTATATCCAGTTACCTTTAGGAACTTTCAAACTCTCTAGTTCTACTATGGCCAAAATCGGTTATTCAAACGTCCCATGAATTTTCTCCTTCCATCTAGCTGAACTATTCCCACTTCAACCTCAATTGAGATCTCTGTTTCACTAAGCAATCTTTTTACTTCAGATCTATTTTTTCTTAACTTTCTTCCTTATCCATTTTGAATTTTGTGACCTCTAATTTCAATTACAGCCTTAAAATACTCTACATTGTCTTGTCCTCTATGACCACAATGTATTGTATTCTCTATATTGGCTGCAGAAAGACATAGAACAAGGCAGTGAGTCCCCTTTCCACTCATGTTTGTCCACCTAAACCAGCTCCCAGCATTACCTGGAATCCAAGTCACTCTCCACAGTAGCTTCAACTCTGCTCTCTTTGCGACTCCAATCCTGTCCTTTCTTTCTCGGTATCAGCAGATGACTCCTTAAACAACATTTGTACAAAACATTAAACTGTGAATGTTCACAGAGTGTCAAAAATGTAAATTACTCCATTAAAAAAATAGAATGTGTATAAATCACAAACCAGAAGGTTCCTAGTTCAACCTGGCAAAAGAAAGAAAAAATGCCAAAATATGCAGAATAAATATAAATTTATTCATTATGACATAAATAAATAAAATGACATAAATAAATCCAAATATGTCAGTAACTTTACAAAGACAAATGGAATAAAATTCCATTTATTTATTTATTTATTTATTTTTTTGGAGACGGAGCCTCAAGCTATCCCCCTGGGTAGAGTGCCATGGCATCACATCTCACAGCAACCTCCAACTCCTGAGCTCAAGCGAGTCTCCTGCCTCTGCCTCCCAAGTAGCTGGGACCACAGGCGTCCGCCACAACGCCCGGCCATTTTTTTTTTGGTTGCAGCCATCATTGTTGTTTGGCGGGTTGGGCTGGGGATTCGAACCCGCCACCTTAGGTGTATGTGGCTGGCGCCTTAGCAGGTTGAGCCACAGGCGCCGAGCCATAAAATTCCATTTAAATGG
>CAUYQV010079248.1:0-11934 GCA_963574575.1 Galagoides demidoff
CTATAAAAATATACAAGCCCTTGAGGGGATTGCATAAATCCTTGAGGCATAGTTATTAATTTTTTTCTTATGATACTTTTAGTTTCTTATATTGTCATATTTTGCCTAGAGTTTTTTTATTAACTTTTGATTAATAACAGACACATAATAATTGTACATATTTATGAGGTAAAATGTAATACTTTGATACATACATATGTTCTATAAATCAGGGTATCAGCTGATACACTGTTGTATCAAGTCAGGGTGGTTAGCATGTCCATCACCTCATGCATTTATCATTTCTTTGGGGTGAGAAATTTCAAAGACTTTCTTCTAGCTATTTTGCAATACTTGATACCTTACGTTTAATCTGTGGTCTCATTATATGGCTGCAAAGCCAACAACTTGTAAAAACTTCAAAGAAGCCTGAGAAGGATGAGGAGGAAAACTGTGGTGTCTTATAAGCCACAGGGAAGAAAATCATTCAAGAAGGAGGGAAGGTTTTTTGTGGAGTGCTGCTGAGAGGTGAAATAAGATGAGGACCGAGATATAGCCCAGTGAGTTTGTAAACTGGAGGTTGTAGTTGACCTTGACAGGACTTTTGTTGGTGTGGTGGCAGAAGTGTGTTTGGACAGGGTTTAGTAAAGAATATGAAGAGGTAGTGAGTGCATCCCACACTTCTGAGAACAGGGGAATGGGAGGGAGAGATAGGTAAGGGGGTTGAGCTGACATGGAAGGGAGTTTTTAGTAGGGCATTATAGAATCTAAGACAGATGAGGAGGGAAGTAAGGAGACAGTGAAAGGTGGTAGAGCCAATGGGAGTCCTTTTAGGTGGGAGAATTTTTGGAGATGATGGAGTAGGGGGAGTTATTTGGAAAGATAGAAACTTGTTGCAGCCACATGTGCACTGTGATTGGATGCTGGGAGCTGAGATTTTAGTAGTGCAGTTTTTGTAAGTGATGAGGTCTAGGTTTTTGTAAATGGGAATGTGGATGGTTGGCAAGACCACTGGAAATGATGACCAGAGTGTTGTCATTGGAAATGAGGCCAGAGTATTGTCTGGATCCCTCAGGGGTTGTAACAGGAGTAAGTGGAATAGTGAAAGACGGTAAGGCAGTGTCAACTGAAAAGACACTTGAGGGGGAGATATAATCCAATACATGTGTTTTAAGGGAATTACAGTTTTTGAGGAGAAAGAAAGCCAGTAATCTGGAAGAGGCAGTGAGGAGTAAGGAGGGCACCTCCTCTACCCTCAGGGCTGGAAAAATGTGGAATGGAGAGACAACACCACCACTGCATAGGGGACAGTGTGGAAAGCAGGTTCTCAAAACACAGAAGGTTTCAGTTGTAGTCAGAGAAGAGGTTGAGGATATAGGAATTTTAAAGCTATGAGACCACATGGGGTACTAGGGGATATAGAGTGCCTTTAGTTCTGATAGCAATTAGGGAGGCCAGGGGGCTAATAACATGGTGGATGAGTCTTCAAGTTCTCTTACAGGAAGGAGGAGCATCAGTCCACCTGTTACCTCTTCTGGACCTGGTCTCTTAGTGTTGTGAGCAGGAGGTTGGAAGACCTGAGCCAGAACCAGGTCATGTATACTTTGTAGATTATGATGGAGAATGTGGAATTTAAGTAATCAGAAGCCATCAGAACATCAGGAAGTTCTACGGAGAGACAGATTCTCATGATCTGTTTTCCCTCTCTGTGTGTAGAGAGATAACATTTCTTGGATCCTTTGCCATTGTTAAACTAGTTTTGGCCTATAGATTTTGTGGGCAGGAGTTGGGCAGAGCAAATTATTGCCATGAAAGCTATAGATTTTGGGTGGAATATTTAACTGCAGCTTTGAGACATTCCAGCTCTGTGCTTCTCCTATTATAAGGGCATCTGAAGCATCACTTGGAGTTGGCAGTATAATTAGATGTGGAGAGATTACATGGATTACCCACATTGGACATACAGCGTGAGAGGTTACAAGCTTTCATTATTTAAGTCACTGAGATTTGGGTTATTTTTACTACTATAGAATATCAAAACACCACCACCTGCATTTTTTGTTTGTTTGTTTGTTTTGTTTTTGGCCGGGGGCTGGGTTTAAACCCACCACCTCTGGCATATGGGGCAGGCATCCTACTCCTTTGAGCCACAGGTGCCACCCACACCACCTGCATTTTAATAGGAAGAAAGATTAAGCATCAGATAATTTAATTCCAAGCAGTAGATGGTAGATATGAAAGGTAGATTGATGGGGAATCCATCTTTTTAGGGGTATGCATGACACTCAGACTTCTGAAAATATGATTATTTTGCTTTTGTGAAAACCTGGCTCTGTTCTTAATTTACCTGCAACTATCTCTAAGAAAAAGAGAAAATAGCTCTTAGAATAATATTAAGCAAAGTAACATTAATGGAAGGTTTATCTGTAGATGTCTCTATAAAGAAATAACTGTGTGGTTTAAAATATACATAAGAAAGAACATCAGCAAGATGGCTGACTAGAGATGCTTGACATTTATTCCTTGCACAAAAAAAAGGACAAAAGCAACAACTAAGATTTGATTGGAGTGTTGAAGGGAGAGCACTAGAGTCAAGTGGGGGAGGGGAGAGGCACCTGTGGTCATTGGAAGCATGCAGGCATCTATCTTGTGCAGCCTTTCTTTCCCGCTGGGATTGAATTGGCCTGGAGTTCCAGGGGACTTCTCCTTGTGGGGAAAAGGTGAAAAGAAAATTCTCACCAGCTCTCATTGCCCCATTGCCACTGGAAACACCTATAGTCTTTACTACAAGAAAATCTCAGTCCTTGCAAGCCCTTATTCCAGTTTGGAGAGCTGTGAGGAATTTACACAGCTGCGCTGCTTTAGAGTAGAAGCATAAAGTGTGCACTCCCCACCCACTATGTACCCTCTGTGAACCACACTGTTGTATCATGGTACCATTTTGATACTAGAGCCTCCTTTAGAGTGTGCTCTGCTCTGGGGGTCAGTAGCCACTGCATCTCTTCAGCACTGGGATCCATCTTCATTCTACCAATGTCACAATCTCCACTATGCAGAATCTGGGCCCAGGATTTCCTATGACTTTGGTTCTGTACAGCAGAGAAATCAGCCTCATGCTGTTTGCATTTTTAGCCAGAAACTGGCTGTCCTGTACAATGTGAACTTGCCACAAATTGCTGGACATCCTCCTCAAAGTGGGAGAGGTCATCAAGCCGCTGAGCAGCTAACACTCCCCTAGGCCTACATAGTATCTACATGCCTACACCAGAACCTGAAAATCTGTCCTGTTCCCCCACCTGCCATGAACATACCCCTGGCCTGCCCAAAGGCCCTGCACCTGCAGTTAGAGACTAAGAAACAGCCCTGTGGGCCACCCCCAGCAGACACACTCCTGGGCCAGCTGAGCAACTGCATTCCTGTGTCTCCAGCTAGAATAATAGTCCCATAGCTTCAACCCCAGCAAGCCAGGCCCCAAGTTGACCAACCCACCATATGCATGCACACACCCCTTACCTGAGAAACAGACCAAGTGAACCTACCCCCAGCAAAGCCACATCCAAATGCCACAAACTCTCAGCCTAGCCACTGAGAGATACACAGATATCACTAGCAAAGATTACAGATGAAGAAAGTACATGAAGATGATACTACTGCATTCACCTGGAACCCAAGGCAACTCCACCAAACTGACACGGTAAGACCCATTTATGTGAATATCTCTTCCTATGAAATATACTCCATAAAACTGGAAGAGGTGACTGTTCTACCACATATGTATAAATCAGTGTAGAGACTCATCAAATATTAAAGAGCAAGGGCACAGGACACCTCCATAGTAACATAATGTTTCTCCAGTAGCAGAACCCAAGCATAAGAAAATGGACAAAGTGCCAAGAAACGAGTAAAAATAATAAGGAAAGTCAGTGATATTAGAGAATATAGATAGACAATTAAAAAATCAGGAAAACAATTCATAATTTGAATGAGAAATTCAATAAAGAGATAAATATTATAAAAAAGTACCAAATAGAAACCCTAGAGGTGAAGAATTCAATGAATGAAATAAGAAATATAAGTAGGAGCTTTCAACAACATTTTCAGGGAAAAAATACTCATTGTCCCTAATTATTAGAGAAAGGCAAATCAAAACCACCCTGAGATATTATGTAACCCCAGTGAGAATGGCCATCATCACAAAATGTCAAAACTGCAGATGCTGGCATGGATGTGGAGAGAAGGAAACACTTTTACACCACTGGTGAGACTGCAAACTAATACAACCTTTTTGGAAGGCAGTGTGGAGAATCCTCAAGACCTCCCATTTGATCCTGCAATCCCATTAGTGAGCATCTGCCCAGAAGAAAAAAAAATCCTTTTACCACAAGGGCACTTGCACTGGACTGTTTTTTTTCAGCTCAATTTACAATCGCCAAAATGTAGAAACAGCTTAAATGCCCACCAACCCAGGAATGGATTAACAAGCGGTGGTATATGTATACCATGGGATACTATTCTGCCACTACAGGCAACTGCCATAATGCCAGGTTAAATTGAATCATTTACCAGATGGATCTAACAGACTTTTACAGAACACTTCACTCAATAGCTGCAGAATACACATTATTTTCATCAGCACATGGAATATTATTAAGGATTTGTCATGTGGCGTGACATAAAACGAATGTCAAAAATTAAAAATAAATCAAAATCATATCAAGTATCTTACCACCATGGAGTAAAACTAGAAACCAATAATAAGAGGAACATTTGAAACTATACAAGTACATAGAATTTAAAGAACATACTTTTGAATGACCAGTGGAAAGAAGAAATTAAATATGAATTAAAAAATTCCTTGAAACAAATGAAAATAGAAATACAACATACCAAAACCTATGGGACACACAAAAGCAGTATTAAAAGGCAAGTTTATAACAACAAATACCTCCATCAAAAAACTAGAAATATTACAAATAAAGAACCTAATGATTCATCTTAAGGAACAGGAAAAGCAAGAACAAACCAAACCCCAAATTAGTAGAAGGAAAGAAATAATAAATGTCAGATCAGACATAAACAAATTTGAGACTAAAAAAAAAAATAAAAGATCATGTAATAAAATATGCTGTAAAGTGTTTAGAAGAGAAAGAGATTGACCCCTTAAAGAACAAATAGATGGTAGAAAATCTTATGAAAATTGCTTGAACCTTAAAAATAATAAAGGCATTTTCACTTATTTATTTTGTCCTTTTCTTTCTTTCTTTTTCTTGTTTTTTTCTTTTGAGACAGAGTCTTAAGCTGTCTCCTTGGGTAGAGTGCTGTGGTATCACAGCTCATAACAACCTCAAACTCTTGGGCTTAAGTGATTCTCTTGCCTCAGCCTTCCAAGTAGCTGGTACTATGGGTGCCTGCCACAATGCCCAGCTATTTTTGTTGTTGTTGTTGTTGTTGCAGTTGTCATTGTTGTTTTAGCTGGCCTGGGCTGGGTTTGAACTCACCAGCTTTGGTGTACGTGGCCGGTGCCCTACCCATTGAGCTATGGGCACCGCCCTATGTTTTCTTTTTAACAGAACATTTACCGAGTGCTTGTTATGGGCATGGCACTGTTATACCTAGTGACACCATCATTCCTGCCCTTAAGCTTAGAAACCAAAGCTATTGATATGTAGCTAAGACAGAAGATGAATAGTGAGGAGGGAAATATAGTTAGCAGCTGATATGAGTCCCCTTGTTCATAACTAATCCTCATTGAGAAGTTATAGCAGGTGAGTGTGGGGGCAAAATACTACTTTCTTCACTCCCATACTCTTTGAAGTCTTATGTTTGCTCTAAAGGAGAGAAAAGAAATAAATCCACATTGGTCATAACAGATGTGGATATGGAAAGAAGCATCTTGAGAGAAGTCAAGAGCTAGGGTGGAATAACATGGGTTTTTGTGTGTTTCCAATTTCCTAAAGATTTCTAACAAAGCTTGTTGAGAGCTTGAAAAGTGAGAGTTTAAAAGCCAAGGCTGTGTAAAATACTTAGAAATGCTATGGACAGCTGTACGGCTTAATAGTTAAGCAGGTGGGCTTGGCACTAGATGTATTTGGCTTCTGATTCTAGTCCACTTGTGTGATCTGGCGCAAATGATTTCACCTCTGAGCTTTAGTTTCTCCAGATTTAAAAGGGGGTGGAATTTCCAGGTAGATCTAAGAAGTCCACATGTAGAATGCCTTGCTAATTCATTGTTCTCCGGATATAAGCATCAAATGATCAAGGCTCTTTATTTGAAAAAATATTCTGGGCTTCCTCATACATCTGTCCATTTAACCATCCATCCATCTATTCACCATTTAAGAACTATTTATGGAGCACCTACCATTGCTTAGCACTGCAGATGGAATTGTGACCAAGAAGATATTACCTCTGCACTCCTTGGCCTTGTGGACTAGAGGCAAATACAGACTTTACATATATAACCATTATTATGATGATACTATTAATGAGAAAACACAGGATAACATGGAAGAATGTAACCTGGGGATCATTCTTCTTTTCCTTACCCTTGAAATTCTATTTTACCATTCTCTAGCTTTTTAGCTCCCACTCTTCGGTAACTCACTACAGTCTGACTTTTCCTACCTCACCTCTAAAGTCCACCTTTGCTGAAATGGCTATCAACCTTGTGACACTCTAATTGTCAATTCTCATACTTTCCTTATTCATTATTACATTAATATTAACCACTGACTGCAGCATTTTGCGCTGACAACCACCTATGTTTCTTGAGACATCCTCATCTCATGAATTCCATGGATGTTTTGCTTTTATTATTATCCCCTTTCCTTCCTGCTATTTAAATTTTGGGAGGATCCTTCGCATTTAAAATTTAGGTTTCTTTTATACATGCTTCTATTTGTGATCTCATCTATTCCCACATTGTCATTTATCATCTGCGTGGTAAGGATTGCTATTATAAGTCCATGGATATGGTTCCAAATTCTGATGCCTTGACATTATGGACATTTAACTTATTTTAAGTGAGAATTTAACTTGGGTCAAGCTGAAATTTTCATCTCCATAGCTTTTTTCTGACTTGTTTGGTTCTGATTGAAATTAGTAATGTTTAATCAGTCTTCTTAGATTGAAATTTTGTGATCCTACCTGCAATATTCTTTCTACTCCAATTTCCCTTTCCCTCTTTTTGCTTGCTCGTCTTATTCCTACTGCCAAGACCCAGTTTATTATTATTATTTTTTGAGACAGAGTCTCACTTTGTTACCCTCAGTAGAGTGTTGTGGGGTCATAGATCATAGCAACCTCAAACTCTTGGGCTTAAGTGATTTTCTTGCCTCAGTCTTCTGAGTATCTGGGACTATAGGCACCTGCCACAATGCCCGGCTATATTTAGAGATCGGGTCTCTCTCTTGCTCAGGCTGGTCTTGAACTTGTGAGCTTAGGCAATCTGCCTGCCTTGGCCTTCCAGAGTGCTGGGATTATAGGCATGAGCCACCATGACCGCCCCAAGATCCAGTTTAAATGACATCCCTTCTGAAAACATCTATTGTCTTTTTCTAACCATTTCACTTATAAAACCCTATGCATTTTTTGATATTAACACTTAACAGGTTGTTAAGTGTTATTTCAAACCCTGTCTATTAACTGTTGAATACCTAGTACCTCGTAATGAGCACAGAGCTTGGCTTGTAGGGAGTCAATTATTAAACTCTTTAAAGATTTATAAGCTTTTTGACTATATCCTTGAAGGCTTGTTTTACCTGTTGGTTCCGTAGGGTATAGATGAAGGGGTTCAACAAAGGAGCAACTGAAGTAATAAGTAGAGCTACTGCCTTGTTGAATGTATCCCCTTCTTTTGCTGAAGGAATAACGTAAAGGAAGAAGCAGCTTCCATAAGACAGGGAAAGGACAATCATGTGGGAAGAACAAGTAGAAAAAGCTTTTGTCCTTTGCTGGGCAGACGGGAGCTTCAGAATAGTCTTGATGATGAATGTATAAGAGAGAATCACTATCATGAGAGTGGCCCCCAGGGTCAAAAATGCCACAAGGAAAACAACCCTCTCTATGAGGCTTGTGTCTGAACAGGAGAGCTCCCGAAGAGGCTTATAGTCACAGAAATAGTGATCCAGCCTGTTGGATGCACAAAAGTCCTGCTGACTCATCAGGATGATTGGTGGTATGATAGCCATTGACCCGGCCAGCCAAGAGCAGAGAACCAGTAGGGTACAGAGCCTGTTGCTCATGATGGTTGCGTAATGCAGGGGTTTGCAGATGGCCACATAGCGGTCATAGGACATGGTAGCCAGAAGGTAAAACTCTGTTGCCCCAAGGAATATGGCAAAGAAATACTGAGTGAAGCAGCCAGCAAAGCTGATATTCTTGTTCCCTGTTGAGATGCTAATCAGGACTCTGGGAATGAAGATGTTTGTGAAGGAAATTTCCAAGAAGGAGAAGTTCCGGAGAAAGAAATACATGGGGGTCTGAAGACGGGAATCCAGCAAGGTGAGGATGAGGATAGTCAGATTTCCGATGATGCTGAGTAAATAGGCAAGGAAAAGAAAGATGAAAACTGCCACTTGGAGTTCAGGGATGTTTGTTAGACCCAGAAGGACGAACTCAGTCAACATGGTTTTGTTTTTCATTGTTGAAAAAATTTTGAGTCTTAAGGTAAAAGAGAGGGTAATCAAAACTGAGAAGGGAAGTGGTGCTCTGAAATGGACAGGTGAAACCTGAGGACAAAATGAAATGGACCATGAACTTTTCCCCTGATGGCATGATCCAGACCTCTGGTGCGTTTGAATGGCTAGATCCTTCCCAGTCCTGTTTGCCCATGGTAGGAAAGTTCTCATTGTTTCTCCAGGCAGTCTCCCAGCACCAGCATGAAGCAAGTGTCTGGCTCACAGATGATGTTTAAAAAGTTGCCAAGTAAGGTAATAAAGGAATGCCTCCAGCTGCTGCCTCCTTCCTGAATAGTTAGTAATTTCTTTCCCTTGGCATTCACTTTCCTTACTTCCCATTGACTCCACCCATTGCCTTAGTTCCATTGTCTGCCTAAGTCTTCTCAAAATTGTTATTTCTCTTACTCTTTCTGCTTTTTAAATTCTTTCGCATACAATTCTTGCAATCTTTTACTTTTCTTCTAGTTCAACTCCCTTAATTCCCTTGATGCCAAAAATGTCAGCTCCTCACTTCTTCCCAATGGACACTTCAAACTTCTCTATGTCTATTTATTAGAAATCAAAGATTTGTGTATCAGGATTATATCATTCTATCCTTGGAAACATTCTACATACCTTTCTAGAGGTCAGCAGATAGATCAGAATAATAATCTGCACTTACTTCCTCAAACACATTCAGAATCTTGAGATCTAGAATTTTGCTTTCCTGTAAGAATAGGGAAATTCTATTACATTCCAAGGAAATTTTAGGAGTTTGAATATTCAAAGTAGGAGCTTTTAGCCAGGTATTCATTAATTCCTATATTAGATGTGAATCTACTAAATCCTGTGTAAAACATTTTGTGAGTGGGCAGGGGAATTTTATGGGGGAAAGTACATAAAAGTATGATGCAAGGTTTTCTGAATGATTCCATATTTGAGCATTTCATGGGCATTTCAAGTCTCTGCTTCCTTGTGAGTTCATGTGGTTTAAGACTCACATTATCTTGGAGTGTCCTTAGTGATACATTCAAGACTTTTCTAGTGATTTTTTTTGACAAATATTTATAAAGCAGAGGCTTTAAAGCATTTCTGAGCATAATTCATTCCAAAGTTTATATATATATATTTAGCAAACACATACATATCTTACTTAAAAGTTTTATAGAACATTTCTTTCTACATTTGATATAATCTGATATTTTCCATTTTAAGGTTTTTTTAAATGCTGGTTGTAACCCACTAAATTGATTTTATAACCCCATAATGGGTTGCAGTTCACAGTTGGAATCAAGGATCAAGAAAAGTCACCCAATGTTCTGAATGTCCTTGCGCTCTTGGCTACCAACCTGGATGCTTCAGGGAGTAATTGAATATTTACATTTGTTCATTTTCACAACTGCAGAGAAGTAAAATTAATGCAGCTGTAACAGGGTCACACTTCCTCACTTGACTGTGCACATGACCCTAGTGGGATTTTAATCTTAAATATATTTTTGTAAGTCAGAATTGTAAGGCCTTATAATTATAAAATAATTAAAAATTTATTGCATTTTAAAAATATTCTTTGCCATGAATTTCTATATTGCGTTTCACAGAAATACACTAACTCCCAGCACTTTTCGTGGCAAGAAGTAGTGTTTTGCTCCTCCTCTCCCTGACCAGTTTAGCTTTTGGACATTGCATCTTTTTTAAAGTAGAGCCAATAAGAAGGAGGCAAAAAAGGACTTTGAGGAGCAGAGTAGGGTTTCTGTTCTAGAAGAAATGAGCCGATTACCTCAGGAGGCAGCATATGAACTCCCTGGCCCCCACCCCAGATTTTACTTTACCTAGAGAGACACAGGGTATATTTGCTCTTTTGCCCTGCACTGGGGGATCAATTGAGTGAAGAAATGCAAGTTGCCCTGGGGATCCTTGTTTGGAACAGACTAATGAATGTCCTTTGCTGGCAGCTTAGGGACCAAACTTTACAACTGAGGGAAGAGGGTCCAGAGAGACTAGCTTGGAGGTGAGTTAGTGGTAGCTGGGGAGATGGCAGGAGAGCATCAGAGAAGAGGAAGAGCATGGAGTCACAATATTTGCCTTTCCCAGTGGGCAGTCATAGCTGGACTTGACTGTGGACAAGCAGATGAGGTGGAACTGTTTGTAGGTCACAACTTGAGAAACTACCTTTTCTAAAGATCATTAACTTGGTTTTAATTAGCCCATTTATAGACTATTGTCTAAAGACAGTACGCATCAGTTTTCATTTTTTGGAGGGTACATGCAGAAATGAAATATAAAATAGACAAAAGTGGGCAATGCTCATAATGAAGTAGGAACGGGAGCTCATGTTTGTCTGTGAGTCACTTCTAAGGAAACATTCACACAATTCTAGGTTAAGGCAACAGGAACTTGTTACCATATATACATATTGTTTAGAAGGGCTAACACATTGCCATCTAAGGACATCTTCAGAACAGTTAAGTTATCAAACTAATCATCTATTTTTCAATACAGTAAAAGCCCCAGAAAAAACAATGCTAACCTTGGAAACAAAATGCCAGAATTAGGCACATGGGGTTTCTTTTTTCTATTTTTTACTCCAGAGTATTCTGACGTACATACAAAGGTCTGATAATTAAGTTTGAGAACTCATCCTAGAAAAAGTGCTACAGACCTCCTTGCTAAATATCACTATGGCCATCAGATGGCCCAGGGGAATACTTAGAAGTGACCACAGCTTCCCACGGGGAATACTCCAAAGGTGACTGTAGGAATATTCAGCCATGAGGTATGTATGTTTTGGAACATCCGTTCATATTTTAAGCCATTCTTACTGTTTTAAATATATGTGCAATTATCACTAACACTTAAAAAAGGCTTAATTTTAGTCAATTGTATGATTGCATCATCTTCACATACATTTAGTTTGTTGGGCCTTTTTATAACAAACAATTGCTAAATAAAACACACATAGATGAATTTCTAGAGGTATAATTTCTGAATGAAAATATATTCATATTTTGAGGCTTCCCTGTGGGAAGCTATGCACTGATGCCAGCACCTTCCACCCTTTAAAGCAAGTTTGGAACTATTTTTTTTTTTAATTGAATGATAACTATGTACATTAATGCACTTCTGGGGTACAGTGTGGGGTTTTCTCATGCAATCCAAAATACTTCCATCAAACTGGTCAACACAGCCTTCATGTCATTTTCTCAGTTGTTGTTTTAAAACGTTCACATTCTACTCTTAGAAAGATTCACTTGTACCCCTGTAAGATAAACCTCAGAAGTGATCCCTCCAATCCCCCTCC
>CAUYQV010079250.1:0-24561 GCA_963574575.1 Galagoides demidoff
ACAGGAGCCCGCCACAACGCCTGGCCATTTTTTGGTTGCAGCCATCATTGTTGTTTGGCGGGCCTGGGCTGGGGATTCGAACCCTCCACCTTAGGTGTACGTGGCTGGCGCCTTAGCCGATTGAGCCACAGGTGCCGAGCCTGTGCCAGGGAACGTATTATGGACTACAGAACAATGAAGAAATCATTTTAGTTCCTGCACTCATGGAATATGTTACTGCGGAGAAAAGAAAACACGGAGGATATCCATGTATCCTTCCTACAAAAATTAAGCTGCTACGAAGGGCAGACACCGGGCGTTGGGGAGGGCCTCGCTCCTGGACAGGACAGGAAGTGGCCCAAAGTCTCCAAAGCCCATTTCGTTCGGGGAGTCAGAGAAAGAGTGGCCTCTGCGGTGTCCAAAGTGTCGGTACACGTGGTCTTTCCTTCTGTCCTTGTCACCTACAGGCGTCCCCAAGAGGCGGTGCGTCCTCAGAAGGCGCGCCCTCCTACACCCTGCGGCCAGCCCGGGAGAAGGTCCCAGCCACGCGGGCGGGTGGGACGCGCCTCCCTCCTGGACGTCGGGTTTGGCCCCGCCCGGTCCACACCGCTGCTCCGCGCCATCGTCGCCCTCCGCGTCCTCTGGGACATCGGCCCTTCCCCTCCTGACGGGCGGGGACTACAGGCTCTGGGATCCCAGGGGCTTCTGGGTGCCGGGGACCGCCCAGCCGCCCCCTCCTCATCGTCCTCGCGTGGCGTTCTGCCCACAGGTCGCCGCAGAGGCCCGCGCAACCCCGCGCAGGCGCAGACGGCAAGGCTGAGGGCGACGCTGCAGACCAGCGGGTCTAAGGCAGAGGACTTGAAGGATGGCCGGTAGGTGGCTCCCTTGCGCAGGCGCAGACGCAGACGCTGGGAGCCGAGGCGCAGCGGAACCCTAGTGGGGAACGCCGTGCGTGGTGAGGCCTGGGCGCAGTCGCTGGGGACGGTGCCGCGGCATGGGCGCAGTGGCCCGTGTGACCTTCTCTAGAAGCCAAGTTGTGGACCGTGGCTGTGTCTGTGCCGTCCCAGAAGGATTGCACTGGGTCAGTCTAAGTATTTCCAAACTTTCCTTGAAAGTCTTTTTGTTGTTTTACAGATGTTTTACAGATGAAACAGGATTTTAGTCCGTCACCTTGCAGGACACAAACGATTCTTTTACAAAGTGAATTGTCACCATTTTCTTAGAAGAAAAACCGCAGCAGCTGAAAGTTGACTCCCGAGGAAAGGCCACGGGGAGGGAAATGGTAGAGTAAACAGCCAGCCTTTCACCCCTTCCACTTTGAAATCTTGCATAGGGCCGGGTTTAGTTTTAGTCTATGCGCTCACAAACTCACACTTAAAAACAAAACAAAGCAAAACACGTATGGGTAAATAAAAGCTGTTGGTTCCCACAAATTGTCTTTTCATTTCTGATTAGTGGAGAGTTCTGAGGAGGGAAAGCTGTGAACTGGCAGCATTCCCAAAGTAACAAGTACATTACGGTTGCTTTTACTGAAGGTAAATTATATGACGGTGCCTAAAAGAAAAAGAAAGCTTCATCCGGTTTTAGTTTACTTACGAAGAAAGGATTTCCAGTTATAAAAAGGCGATTAATTCAGTCTTTCAGAAGAACTTGACAGAGAACCTGCCGTGCTTCAGGCACCATTCAAGGCCGTGGGATGATGGTCCTGAAGAGGAGAAGCTAAGTTCTCACTAAGGGACAGAGTGGCAGGGAGGCAGATAATGACTTTTTCCTACAAAGCCAAAAGTAAATCAAGGTGAGAGGATAAAGTGTTGAGGGGCTGTCTGTTTGGATACAGACGTGAGGTTTATGTTTTACTCATCAACATAGCCCTTGAATGTCAACTGGGGTGCCTCACTCTGAAGTGTCCTTACCCTGGGACCATCTTAAAGTAAAGGAGAGGAACTGGCAACGTTTGCCCTGTCTCTCTAAGCTTCAGTCCAGAAGTGGTATTCTCCATCTGTGCACACATTTCACTGGAAAAAAACAAGTCACAAAATCAAATTGACCTTCAAATGGGGGAGGGTGTACAATCTTACCATATTCCCTGAATAGGAGAAAGGCAATATATGTATGATCAGTGCTAATAATAATAACACACCTAAGCATGTCCCCCAGAGATGATTGTCTGGAGAAAATGATCTGCATTCCTCACTTCCCTTAAATTGGAAGGTGAATAGTCTATAGACTATTCAAGGATGGTACAGCAATGGACAAAAAAATGTGAATAGCAGAGAGGGGTTGGGGTGGTGGTAATGCTTGTGTATATCCAGTATTTTTCGTCAAGTTACCAAGAACTTTCTACCTCATGCTGGCACAATTCACAAATATAGTTATTTGTGACCTTGTGACCCTGTATCCTATGGAGGGGACCAATATAGGATCCCAAGCAATGGTGCCCAAAGGAGACAGCTCTGAATTCCAGAAATCTGGCATGCAGCTGAGGCTGGAACAGGCAGTCAAAGTTCTCTCATTGATAAAGGAGGTACATATTCTTAGGATTATCACTGGGGAGCTGTGAAATATTAACCAGTAAAAGCCTTTTAGAATTGTAAACTTTTTAAAGCAAATATCTCTTCTGTATAAGAGGGAAGTAAGAAAATAGCAGTGACATCTAAAACAAAAGCATAGCTCTTGAAGTGAGTGGTGGTGCAGGATTATTCCATTTCATCATAATCCGGCATCTTACTAATATGCAGTTAGTAGATGCTAAAATTGATCAATTCAGTGTGATCCCCTGAATTAAATGGGGAGAATGAAAAATAAAGAAATGTGTTGAGTCTATGACATTAAAATCATGTGTATCCTGTCCTCCCATGTTAGTTGCCTGGAATTAGTTTAAATTTAAATGACTCTAAAATTTAACCACACACGTGGTTGATAGGTTGATAGGAAGCACTCACTCCATGTATTTGCACTTACCTGCACAACAGTGTGGGATAATCCTGTTTAGTACCAAATGATTCCTAATTATATAAATATGCATATTCTTACAGAAAATGAGGAATATTCAGAGTTATCTAGAGAGTAATATAAAAATCACTTGTACTCATACCAGAAATCAAACCACAGTATATTTTTGTCTTTATTTCAGCCTTCTGTAAGGAAATGTGATTATTTATCTCCATAAATAGTGTCATAGACTCATAGTTTATTTTACTGGTTATAAAGTGAACTAGTGTTTTATTCTCCTTGAATTCATCATGTTACAGTCATTTGCCACACCATAAATATTCTTTGAACGCATTTTAAAATTACCTGAATGGCATTAAAATGGATTTTTTTCCACCACCTTGTTTTTGGACTTTCAGATTATTTGAAACAATTAAGAATTTGTGAGGTCCCCCTGCTATGTATGACATCATCCAGGCTCAGGTCCTGGAACTTAGTAACAGCTTCAGACACCTAATCTGACATGTATTCATTCATTGATAGCACTGTTTTAAGTTTTTCCATATGCTACTTTATTAAATTATTATAAGTATATGAAGTTCCAATACTGTTGTTATCTCCATTTTATGTAAGAGTGAGCCTAAATTCAGGTTAAGTCATTTATTCCTGGTCACAGAGTCAGCCAGGAAGAATCAGAGGAGGAATATAAACCCAGGCAGCCGACTCCCAAGGTACCTTATCACATAAGCCACTATTCTATTTCCAGTGGTGGAAACTTACAGCCTTTTTAGCAGTGTGAGTGATCACCCAGAAACAGAATGAGATGTCTATGATGTTTTTGCAAGAGACATACCCACACAGCTGAGTAGATAGATGCATGGTTGTGTTGGTTACCAAGATGTCCCTATACTTTCTAGTTCAATTTGCAAGGAAAGTGTTGTCCCATATGTCATAAATTTATAATAAACATTCTGAATAAGATTGTATAAAGACATATGCAAATCAAAATATAAGCAGCTTCAATAAACCACTTTCTCCCAGGTTTTCTTTCGAACAAGTCGACTAAGTCAGACATGAGCTATTAAAAGCCTGTAATATCTGGTTTCAGCTTCAACAAGTGTGAAGCTTGGCGGTTATGGTGCCCACTCCATAAAAGGTGGAAAGGCTGAAAATCATCCATGGACACATCACAAAACTGAGGTCACGAGGCACAGCTGCCACCTATAATCAGGAGAGAAAGGTGCTTCCCAGAGACGCTGCTGAGATCTACACACTGGAGTAGAAGCTGCTGGAAACAGGAAGGGTCATAACTCCCCAAAGGTAATTTTGGCAAGTTCCTGGAGTCTGAGTGTGGACTAGCATGCAGGTGAGAAACTTCTAGGGGCTGCATCCTTAGAGGCCCCCACACTTCCATGGCTTGTATTGCCAGGGACCATGTTCTTATAGTGAAGATGCAAGAAAGATCCCTTGAGTCCTCTGGGACATGGAAAAAACATAAATAATCAAGGTAAAACACACCCAGAGAGACTCGTGTCACAAAGTCCTACCCTCCAGGGGTAAAGGCTTTCACACGCCTTCCCTTCCACCCCACTGTAGCCTCCTTGTCTTACCTAAGAGGAAATACAGACTGTGCCAAAAAATCCTGACTGTGTTATATGTATGGAACAACCACATGGAAGCTTCAGGGAGGGAGGTTGATGACCTAAATTATTTTGGAAATTAATGGAGTCTGTAAAACTCAAAGCAAAAAATTTTGCACATAAACACTGTATTTTATTTGTTAGATTCCCTCCCTCCAGGGGGCTGGGTTAACAATTCTGAAACCACTCTACATGTATTCTAGAAATAAGGCAGGACTGGATTGTATATGGTGGGGTCCAGGTCTCCCATGTTGAACAATCACAGATAAACCAGGGGAGGAGGTTATAGTGACCTATGTGGTAATGGATTAGAGTTGGAAATGCCAGTATGTTGCATGGGGGGGTTAGTGTAGGTGGTATGCACTCGTATTTCCCTGCTCCTGTCAGCCAAGAGAACCTACAGACGGCATGCTAATAGGAAATGTGCACACCTTGCACCCAGATCTTAGTCTGCAATGCCATTTTCTAATAGAATGAACCAGGGATCTTTGGAGAAATGTCAGAGAAGAGGGGAAGGTAACCGCAGAGCATGGGGTATCAGGAATGCTGGCCAAGGGCCGTGAGGAGAAGACTGCAGGTGGCTCTAGAATCTGGGAGAGATAGCAAGGAGTAGATCTCCCCAAAGGAGTACAAGCCTGTTGATATCTTGATTTTAGCCCATGGGACCCATTTTCAGACTCTGACCTCTAAAAGTATAATAAATGTATGCCATTTTAAGCCGCCAACTCTGGTAATTTGTTACAACAGCCGTAGGAAACTAATACAGCAAGGTAGAATAATACTATTATTGGGTCCAGTACACACTCGTTGGGTGATGGTTACACTAAAAGCCCAGATCTCACCACTATAACATCCATGTAACAGAACTGTGCTTGCACACCTAAATATACTGAACCTTTTTAAAAGTCCCCTATAGGCCCTCTAAAACCACAAAGGTCAAAAGGCCTCTGCCACTCACTAGCTGTGTGACTTTGGGAAAGCAAGTCACCCTCTCTGTGCCCGTGCTGTGTCACTTAGGAAGAAAGGTTGTGATATGAGCATACAGATTAGTGGCATGGAGGAAGTGCTGAATGATGTCACATGATCTAATGGTTTTGTCCTTGGTAAAACTTTCCTGGACTACCCCGTGCCACTCTTCTTGTCCTAATCAATCTCAATTCTGTCAGCCTGCCTGGACAGCATTTTAATTCTAATCCCCACAGGCGTCACCCTGCTTGTTTTTCGGTGAATGTGGGCACCACTGACCCATCCGTCTCTGGTGTACGCAGCACAAGGCATGCACCTTGCCTACCTTGCTCCATGCTGTGTTACGGCGCCTTGAGCAGTGTCTGTGTGCAGATGTTCAGTAATGAATGCTTAGCCAATGGCTCATGCACATTCTGTAGCCACCAAGAAGTAGAAATGACCCCACCTCAGAATACTTTTCCCACTGAAAAAGCACATGAGTTGTTCCTTTGCCCTAAGCTGGTTGCAGAGACCTGTGGTTGGGAAGATAGTTGCTTTTGAGCTAGTAACAAACAGGCAACCTTGTTTGTGCATTTGCTACATAGCAGACTGGAAGTGAAGCACCTCTCTTATGTTCCTTCTTTTAATTCTCCCCATGGTCCTGTAACACACTTGTAGGCCTGTTGATTATCTCCAACACGCCCGAAGACAATGAAGCCCACCAAGGACAGTGGTACTGTGAGTAGTATTCAAAGTCTCAGGTGTTGCCTACGCAGGGTTTGTGCCGGGCCGCTGCTGTGGGGTAAAAACCTGCTTGTGGTCCTGGAGTCTACGAGAACTGAATTAAATATTCTGCATCAGCTAGCTGTGGGCTGTGCACAAGACTCTCACCCAATCCACCTGCTATCAGCAGTAAGAAGCAAAGCCTCCCTCCAACCCCACCCTGCTCTTCTACACTCATGCCACTGCCTCCCTTAACACCCAGAAAAGTCCTGCTCTCCCCAGAAAGTCTCCTTTTTCAAATAATAGACCTTTTCATACCCTTGTGTGTTTTGACACCAACCATCTCCACATCAGTCTCTACACCCTAATCAACATGGAAGAGAAAGGGAGAAGGCAGGTGAGGCCTCCACGGGAAAGCCACAGAACAGCTCCCGAATATCTGAGTTCCCTGCGACAAGTCCCTGTAGTGAAATGAACCTTGCTTTCCTGAATTGTGAAACAGGGACAGTGGGATTTTGTACCACATAAGCTCCCAGGGAAAATCTTTCTCCTCTGTGAAGCATTGCATTTATGATATGTACTAGTGATGCTGTGATGATTGCAGAGAAATTTATGTCCAGAATTCGATTTTGACACCACAAAGCAACGGGAGTCATATGAGAACACAGAAGGCTCTTACCACGTGAGGTTGAACAAGAATTCATCATTCCTGGCTGTCTCCACATCTGCTATGTAGATCAGTCCACGGTGAAGGAGTGAGAGGCTGTGACTCACCTCCTCGAGAGCAGAGGAGCTACATATATTATTTGGAACGTTTCTGTATGGGAAACCTGTTTCTTCTCTTCTATTGATTGATTGATTGACTGAAGCACTTACGTCAGCATGAGTCCTGAATATTTAATTTATACTTCGTGCCGTCATACTGTTCTATTGATTAGATTATTCACGTTTGTCCAGCATTGAACTCTTTCCGTTTGTTCCTTTGACACACTCCCAACAATTTTTTTTTTCCTTTTGAGCACTTCCTTACTTTCTCCTACTACAAATCAGTCATTTCTCCAGGAGCCCTAGATTCTTTTAATGGAGAATGGTCTTGGTACTATAGAGCAAGGTCTGGATTTCGGGTGTGCTTGTTGCTAAACTTGGGTAGACCGTTTTGATAATGGATTTATACACGGGCCACAGAGATGTTATTGCATGTAGAGAAGAGAGGGAAAGAGAATGAACGGAGGACAGAGTTGATTATTCTGCATCAGAGAATGTATCAGAGAGAGATCAGACAACGTTCGGTGCTTCCACAGTTTGTCAAGTTATCAAATAACTCTTATGGGTTAGTTTACTACTATTGCCTAAAAAGTAAGAAATAAAACCCACAGATGTAGAGGCTTACAACACAGGCGTTTATGAGCTCACAGTTCTATAGTCTGGACAGAAGTCCGGGGCACACGATGGGGTTCTCTGCTCAGGGTCACACGAATCACACAAAGCTGATATCCAGGTTTGGAGCTGACCTTTTATTCTCTTTTAATTTGGGGTCTTCTTGGTCATGTCAGCGTCACATTCCCTCAGAAGCCTGGGAATTATCACTGTACCATGTGACGGCTACACGGCTAAGTCTGGGCCGGGCTGAGTTGGGTCTCCTGGGCTTTTCCTTTAGCCTCTTCCTGCTGTGTGGGGGATGACAAAGCATTTGGCAGCTCCATTCCCCCGCACTTGATAAGATTAAACTCTGTGTCTGTCTCAGGGGTAACTAGCTAAAAATTCATTATCATATCATGCTCCTGAGCTATTTTTGGAACAACAAATTAGAGAAGCTTTGGCAGCCCTCCCTGGACATTCTCTGAGAAAGACAGCAGCTCTGTCTCTGCCCTCAGGCATTCCAGGTAAAGGATGTGAATTTGGGGAGAAAGACAGAGGCTGACAGCAGGGCCCTTCTCAGGGACACACACACCCGTATCTCTGTGTCTCGTGTCCCTTGTGACTGCTTTGTCTTCCTGCGGTAATGATCGCCTTCTGATCTTATTAGGAGATTAGAAGGGTCCTATTAGTATGATCCTCCCTCCTAATGTGCACAAGGTGAGGTTGTTCAACATACCCCCTGGGTGAAGGGCTCAACTACAACCTGAACATTACCTTAGAAATGAACAATGTGGCTCAGTGCCTGTGGCTCAATCGGCTAAGGCGCCAGCCACGTACACCTGAGGTGGCAGGTTCGAATCCCCAGCCCGGGCCCGCCAAACAACAATGATGGCTGCAACCAAAAAATGGCCAGACGTTGTGGCGGGCGCCTGTGGTCCCAGCGACTTGGGAGGCTGAGGCAGGAGACTCGCTTGAGCCCAGGAGTTGGAGGTTGCTATGAGCTGTGATGCCATGGCACTCTACCCAGGGGGATAGCTTGAGGCTCCGTCTCAAAAAAAAAAGATGAGAAGGAGAGTGAGCTGTGGGACCTAGCCCTGAGATATAGGGAAAAGACAGCCAGCTGCTGTGGGGGTGGGGCTGGGGGTGGGGGGTGAGGGGTTGAGGCCCTAACTCAATAAATGCAGACTGGGGTGGCTGCGGGAGCTCACGTCCACCCAGTGGGAACCCTCGTGGAGAACTGGGCATGGCTGTCATCCAGCCTGGCTGACCTGAAGTTCACCTTGCCTGTCTTCTCATCCAGCCTCTTTATCACCTCTCTGACTTGGTACCGGTTCAAAGGGACCTTGTTTTGCTGAGGAGGTGGATGGAACATGTTTGGTTAATAGAGCTCTCCGTTCGCCCCGTCTGTCACACACTCTCACCCTCCCCACTTTATGACCCGCTCTTCTTGGGACCATGGATGGCAAGAAGTCTCCTGCCCAGACACCAGAGGGCCTCCCTCTTCTGGGGAGCTGTAAGGGGGCTGGAGGTCAGGGTCAGGTGAAGTTAAGTGGCCCATGGGGTGGACAGAACTGTCCTCTGCAACTACTGAGTCCCGGCCAGCTCTGCCTGGGCCTCCAGCACATCCCTCCTAAGTCCTGTTCTTGCAGGGTCCAGCCCCCACCTTGGCTGCTCTGACAACGGGCCTCTTGGAGTGTGCATCCCAGGGGCCTCAGCACCTTCATTATGGGGGGGCTGAGGGGAATGAGAGATTTCAGGCAAGATGATATGGTCAAAGGTGGGAACACTGGGGCTTTGGGATGTGACCTTCTTTCTCTCCTTTTTATCTGTCTAGTAGTCAAGCACATGGGAGGAAAGACCCCAAGACAGAACGTCTGCCTTTAGGCGGCATCTTGGGTCTCCAGTGCCTTTGAGCCATACAGCACAGAGAATGACTTTAGCAGGGGTTGAGGGAGGTCTTGGGTCCCCTGTGAGTGTCCCACAGCCAATCCCAGGAAGGTCTCTGAGGTGCTCACACACTCTCTCTCCCTTTCTCTGTCACATGCCAGCACGCAGTGCCTGCGGCCACTAGGAAGCATCTTACCTGTATCAGAATTTTCTGGAACTCGCCCACAGGCATCCGCATTGTCCCAGCAGGGTTCAAGCTCTTGAAGAAGTCCACCACTGTGATTTTCTGCTGGTCTGCATAGCTCTGAGAGAAGCAGGAGACACCAGGCACAAATGTTTGGCCTTTACAACAACCACCACAACTCCCCGTCCCTCCCCCAGAGGCTACCCAAGCTCCAGGACCCAGAAAGGCTGAGGAGAACAGGGAGGGCAAACAAGAGGATCTGTGGGGGCTCTTCCACCTTTGCCCAGTTTCTCCCAGCCCCGTGCCACTGAGCAGAAGCTCCATCCATTCCCAGGTGGAAGGGCTGAAGTCCATGCTGCTGAAGTGCCACAGCATCTGGGCGTCAGGGCTGGGGATCGGCTATGGGACTTGGGCTTGAGAGGACCTCAGTTAACACCAGTGCAGACAGTACACTGTGGCTAGTGGATGGGATGTTGTAAGCTCAGAGATCAAAGGTTGAATCACAGCCGCATTGAGTGACAGGCTCTAGGACAGGCTTTAGGATCCCCACGGCTCCACACCAATGCTCATATGGAGACATGCTTCTTAGAATAGTTTTGAAAATAATAGTTTATTGTTTTCATTTCAAAAATACGGTCATCCTTCCGTATCCACGGGGCAATGGTTCCAGGACCCTTATGGATACAAAACTCTGGGATTGCTCAAGTTCTCCCGTCAGCCGTGAGAACCTGTGGATACAGCAGGTGGGACCCGGGGTTTCGGTATCGCCTCCGTCTCCGTTCATGGGGTTTGCGCCCATGAACACTGCATTTTCCACCCACATTTGGTTGCATATGCGGAACCTGTGGCTATGGAAGGCCGACAGTGTTTACTGGAAAAAATCCTCATGTAAGTAGACCTGCACAGTGCAAGCCTGTGTTTTTCAAGGGTCAACTGTATTACCTACTCACACTGCAAGGCGATTTTAGATCAGAAGAAAAGAAAAAGTAACACACAAGTCCACTGTCACCACTCAGAGGTAACATCTTGATGTGGATTCTTTTTTCTATCCATCTCTCATAACATCTGACTAATCTATCTAATGCTCATCTATATAATATCTGTCTAATCTATCTAATCCCTATCATCTTTCTGTACAAGCACACTGTGAACCCTTTTTAATGTCATTAAAATATTCTTTGGGTCCTTTTTAAAAAGCTCTTTTGTTTCTCTTCCTCTCCCCCTCTCCAAAGCCCCCAGACAAGGTCTTGCTGTACTGATAGTCCATAGATTCTGTGGTTACAACTAAGCACTTTGAGCAGAACCAGGGGCTGTCACCTGGGCAGGTGCCCTGCCCTGGAGGAGTTCACAGTGTCCCAATGGAAGGGTAAGGCCAAAGACACAGGAGCAGTGGCAAGGGCATTTAATCTTAACTAGAGAATCTGGGAAGGGTCCCCAAGGAAGTGACCCTTGAGTAGAGACCTGGAGAATGAGTAGGAGCCGGTGCACACTGAGGGCAAAGAGAAGCACGTGCCAGGTAGAAGGACTGGCATGTGCACAGGTCTGGAGTTAGGAAAGAAGTGAAACGCGCAGGACCAGGGGAGAGGCAGGCAGGGCTGGGTGGCGGCCACCTGCTCACCTGCACTCTGCCCAGGCTACCACCTTTCTGTTAGCCCCTTGGGCTTGAGTTTGAGTTATCTTTGGATCTCTTTTATCAGTACCCAACCAATCACCAAGTCTCACCAAGTCTCTTACACCTGTCCTCTACTTTCGTTGTCATTCTCAGCCAAGTTATCAAATCCTCATTCCATATCTAGAACACTAGGGCCTCACTGATCGTCCCACTCTTTTTTTTTTTTTTTTTTTTTAGACAGAGTCTCACTCTCTCACCCTGGGTAGAGCGCTGTGGTATCATAGTTTACAGCAACTTCAAACTCCTGGGCTTGAGCAATCTTTTTGCCTCAGCCTCCCTAGTAGCTGGGACCACAGGTGCCCACCACAAGGCCTGGCTAGTTTGTCTACTTTTGGTAGAGATGGGGTCTCCTTCTTGCTCAGGCTGGTTTCAAACTCCGGAGCTCAAGTGTTCCTCAGGCCTTGGCCTCCCAGAGTGCTAGGATGACAAGTGTCAGTCACCATCCCCAGGCTGTTTTCTCACTCTTGGTTTACCCCCTTCAGTTCTCTTCACTCCCCATTGCCAGAAAGATCACCCCTCTGTCCTGCTGGACTCATCACATCCAAAGCTCTGCAGCTCTTGCCAGCTCCCTGCTCTCCAGGAAATCACACCAAGACTGAAATCTGATGATTTAGGATTCACCCACCCTGCATCCCTTGCCAGCGTGGACTTCAGGCTTCTCTGTGAGCCCGGAGTCACATGTTCTTCTGTTGGAGCCACTGGTCTGTTCACATCCCCCGAACACGCTGTGTGCAATCCCACCTCTGAGCTTTTACAGGCAGGATCCTCTTCCCAGAACACCCCCGCCCCCAGGCCCTGTGGTCCACCTGAATCCTTCACTCCCCTCAGGGGACTTCCCCACATATCTCAGCCCGGCAGGCCTCATTTTCTGTGCCCCCAGTCCTGCAGGGATCTCAGTTGGATTCTGATTCTATTTGCTGCTTTTGTCGCTTATTTATCATGACACTTTTTGTGAGTCATTCCTGCATCTATCCCATATTCCTAACCAGACCGGTTGCCCCTGAAGGGAAGGACTATGTTTCGCCCTGCATGTCTCCTGCAGGTCTACACCAAGATTCTTTCTCTATAGATTCTTTAAAGCAAAGGGTAGGGTTACTCGCATTGAACCAGTCGGTCCTGTTCACCAGAGTGCCCTGCTCCTCTGGCAAAACAGGTTTGCCCTTGGTGGCTTTTTCTGAAGTCATATAACTCATAAAAATATTTGATGCCCTTTTGCCTTCTAGAACTTTTCTTACCACACAACTTTTCTTTCTTTCTTTTTTTTTTTTCAGACAGTCTCACTATGTCAACTTTAGTAGAGTGCCATGGCGTCATAGCTCACAGCAACCTCAGACTCCTGGGCTTAAGTGATACTCTTGCTTCAGCCTCCCAAGTATCTAGGACTACAGGTGCCCACCACAATGCCCAGCTATTTTTTTGTTGTAGTTGTCATTGTTGTTTTTAGCAGGCTTGGGCTGGGTTCAAACCGGCCTGCCTCAGTGCATGTGGCCAGCACCTTAACCACTGAGCTACGGGTGCCAACTCACCACACAAGTTTATATGCAAGAGCTCTTTTATTTAGTCCTGGCTGCTGAAGCACAGAGATGTGCCAGGGACAGGAAACAGGCCTTGGGGCACACTTAGTGTGAGCCCACATTTACCCCAGATCACCTATCCCTGCTTCCCTAGACAGCAATTGGTCTGCAGCAAGCAGCAGGGTCCCACTCTCACCCAAGGTCAGGAGGCCAGGTCACTGCTCTGGGGAATGGGACTAAAAGAGCAGGCTGGGCATGGTGGTTCGTGCCTATAATCTCAGCACTCTGGGAGGCTGAGGCAGGAGAACTGCTTGAGCTCAAGAGTTGGAGTCCAGCCTGAGCAAGAGCAAAACCTTGTCTCTACTAAAAATAGAAAATCCAGCTGAGCATCATGGCAGATGCCTGTAGTCACAGCTACTTGGGAGGCAGAGGCAGGAGGACGGCTTGAGCTCAGGAGTTTGAGGTTGCTGTGAGCTATGATGATGCCATAGAACTCTACCCAGGGTGACAGAGTGAGACTCAGTCTCAAAAAAAAAAAAAAAAAGAAAAATGGCATTAGAAGAGCAGTAACAGCTTTCTCAGCTCTAATATTAGCTGATTTTATATTTCCACCATTACATCTGCCTCCTGAGATTGCCAAAAATAAGAAAGGGTGAGCCACATCTAAGTTACCACTAGAAATAAATGACTCAAGCGTCCCTTTTTAGCTGAGGCCACAAATAGCCACCCTGACCACAGGGATGGCTTGGCATCCTCACCAGCTGTCAGAAAAACCTGCGTTTACTGGGTGCCTTTTACATACCCACATTCTTCTAAGCATTATATGTATATTACTTAATTTCATCTTCTAAGCAATCCTACTAGGGTGGGCCCTACCATTATATCCATTCTACACATGGAGAGACTGAGGCACAGAGAGCCACAGTGACTGGCTTTTGGTCATACGTTAGCAGGTGAAGGAGCCTGGGTGGGAGAGACCAGGCTGTGCCAAGCCCCTCTCACCTCAGCCAGATCTCAGCTCTTCCCCATTCTGTGGGAGTCAGGGGGCACTACTGAGGAAGTCAGTCTATACAGGGAATATTTCATGTCTGCAGGCCAAGGCACTAAGACATTCCTTGACAGAGGATTGTTCAGACACGTTGGGCCCAGAGAATTTCTGGTAGTTGATTTGGAGCCCTAGGTCAGCCTTCTCCAGGGCTCCCTGGAGGACTGAGAGGAAGACAGGAGCTCACCTGGATCAGTTTCATGGGGTTTGTCCACAAGGGGAAGGTTTTCTTGGTGGTGAGGCCGAGCACTGACTTGTAGATCACATCCAGCTGCGGGTGAAGAGCATACACCCCATCCAGTGTTTTAATGAACTGCTCAGTCACCAGCACATTCTGTGGCAGAGAGAGAGGGGACCCATCATGATGGGGGCACCACTGTTGTGCCATCTCCCTGTCCAGCCAGCAGGTCCTCTCCTTCCCACTCAAGCCAACACTGGAAAGTTTGTTGTTTTTTTTTAAGCTTTTGGCCGGGGCCGGGTTTGAACCCACTGCCTCTGGTATATGGGGCTGGTGCCCTACTCCTTTGAGCCACAGGCGCCGCCCAAAGCTGGGAGGTTTTGTCTTTTCCAGTTTGATCTGCAATGCTGCTCATAGCTTGGGATAGTATCGGTATTTTAGAGCTTGTGATTTGACTTGTAAGTTTCCTACATAATTTCAATCAGCTGTTTTATTGAGTGCTGGTGGCTTGCCACCTGCTGCCACCTTAGCTCTGTTCTCAGATGGCAGAGAGATTCAACTATGGCATTGTGAGACTGGTCCTTAGACAAATATCCTCAAGTGTCTCTGTCTACGTGAGTGTTGTTCTTCAGAGCTGGTGCCCTGGAAGAGGACTCCTTATTCTAACGAGTGACTTAAAACAAATTGGGAACTTCTCCAAACCTGGTTTATAAGACACAGGAGAAAATGTGTTCTGGGAAATAGTGTTTGATCAAACCCGGCCTCCACCAGTTGGATTCATCTGTTTCACTCCTCAGGTGTGGTTCTGAGTTACCCCTTTCACCTTTTCAAAGAATTAAACCCATGCCAAAGGGCTAAGGACTTTGTAGATATTCTAGAGAATGTTCTAGAAGCATCTACAAAGGAAGAATTACAACCCTGGTTAGAGTGACGGCAGCCTGGTTGACAAAGAAAGGAAAAGGCTCAGACTGACGTGTTCTGGGAGGCTGGCTAAGAGCCAACATTGTCACCGTTCACCAGTTTTTGTGCCCTCTAGTGCCTAAACAGCACCAATTCTGATGCTCCCTCAAACCAAGGCGGTGCCTGGCTCCCTGTCTTCTAACCTGTACTATGGCAGGAAAAACAAATGCCAAAACAATCTGAACCTGTGGCTGAGACTCAGAAGCAGGGCAGCATCTGGGGTGAGCCGTCAGAGCTGCAGCATGAGGGTGAGGAAAGGGCTCCTGGGCGGGAAGTCCCAGGAGCACAAGAGGGGCCTGGGGGAGGGAGGAAGGGCTGAAGGAACAAAGCAAAAAGAAAAGCAGCTATTTTTTAAATAATGTCTTAAAATCTGTGGCAAATAGAAATCCAAATTTTACTAATTATTCACTTCCAGGGAGCTTGGGTTTAAATATTCAAAATATTATCACTGATGTAATTGTGAGGCATTAAAATCATCTTACAAAACATAATATTTGTGTGACATTAAAAACGTAGAAGGACTTTAACATCGCACCTTTATAGAATGCTAGAGTAGGAGGCAGAAGCCCTGGGTTTACTACTTGCTGTGGATTCTGGGCAAATGACCTAACCTCTCTGTTTCAGTTTCCTTATATGTAAAATGGGAAAATGAGGAAAAGTACTTGTTATGGGTTGAACTTTTTCCCTTTCTCCCAAAAGATGTTGATGCTCTAACCCCCAGGACCTGGGAATGTGAATTTGTTTGAAAATAGATGATCAAATTCAAATGGGGTCATTGGGGGGGGTGCTAATCCAATATGACTGTGTCCTTATGAAAAGGGGACATTTGGATACAGAGACAGGGAGAACACCATGTGAATCTGAAGGCAGTTAGAGAGATGCTTTTACAACCAAAGGAGCACCAAAGATTGCCAGGAAACCACCAGAAGTGAAGAGAGAAGTCTGGAGCAAATTCTCCCTCATGGACCTCGGAAAAAACTAACCCTACAACACTTTGATCTTGGACTTCCAGCCTCCACAACTGTGAGCCAATACACTTGTGTTACTTAAGCCACACAGTTTGTGGTACTTTGTTACAGTGGCCCTCGGAAACTAATACAGTACTCTACTTACCTTCTACAGAGTTGGATCAAATGAACTGGCATATATAAAATCACTTTTGGAAAAAAAGGGTATGAAATGATAGACAGCATAAGATATTGTAAGTATCAGCTACCACCTCTATGGTGATTCAGACAAGAGTGTCTGGTAGGAGTCTGGAGTCACCTCAGGCTTTTGTCCTTCATCAAGAGATGTTTTACCCACAAATACTACTCTGAGTATAGTAGGCCAAGTCATGAAATGAAAACACAAGTTTATGTATGTTGTAATATCCAGATTCTAATAACTCTGTGATTCTGAAACCATCTAGAATCCGGGGCCATTGGCTCGGCACCTGTGGCTCAAGTGGCTAAGGCACCAGCCACATACACCTAAGGTGGCGGGTTCGAATCCAGCCTGGCCTGCCAAACAACAATGACGGCTGCAACCAAAAAATAGCCAGGTGTTGTGGCGGGCACCTGTGGTCTCAGCTACTTGGGAGGCTGAGGCAGGAGACTCACTTGAGCCCAGGAGTTGGAGGTTGCTGTGAGCTATGATGCCACAGCACTCTACCCAGGGTGACAGCTTGAGACTCTGTCTCAAAAAAAAAAAAAAATAATCCAGGGCCATTCATAAGCAAAGCTGATGGTAAACAAATTCTGTTCTAGAGTCCTCCTGCCTTTCTTTTTGGTGTTTCCTTATCTCTACTCTTAGAGTTCCTGGCCTGGATTTCTAGAATCTGGTGAATTATTTGACACGGTGATGTTATTGACTGAATGGTTACTCCTACAGAAAGGATCCCTGGAGAGGGCAGAGCTGTACCAAAAGAAGTGACCATTTTGTGGAGCATTTGTGTGAAGGCTTGCGAAGGATAGAGCTGTGGGTCCTGACCCACGCACAGTGGGCAGGGTCACTGGCTTGCGCCAGGTGCAAGTGACTACCATTTGATCACTTACGGAAATGTCAAGCTCTTCCATCCTGGATTTGGGGTTCCTCTTGATGGACAGGATAAGTAAAAGAGCCCCATCCATACTAATAGGATTCAGGAAAAGCTATAGAGGGAAGGGCAAGACAAGAGGAGGCTGAGTCGGGGGCTGCAGAGGCTGGCTTAGACTATGGTGTCCACTTCTCACTAAATCACAACCTCTGTCTTCCTCCAAGACTTTTCTGTCAGTACTTGTCTCTCTGTCCATCTGTCTGTCCATCCATCCACCCACCTGTCCGTTTCACTGCTCATTCAGCCAGCCAGCCACAGTTTGAAGTTGCTGTGAGCTGGGCTGATGGCACTGCACTCTAGCCTGGGTGTTAGAGTGAGACGCTGTCTTTCCACCTGTCATTCACCCATCCAGCTGTCATCTTTCCATCCATATACCATCCATCCATCCACCCACCCACCCATTCAACCACCTGTCCCATTTCACTTTTCCTCCATCCATTCATTTATTGGTTCATCCATCCATTTCACTGCCCATCCATCCTCCCACCTGCCTGTCACTCATCTATCCATCTGTCATCCTTCCATCCATCCATTCAACCACATGTACATTTCACTGCTCCTTCATTTATCCATTTATCCACCCATCCGTCTATCCTACTGCTTATCCATTCATCTGTCTATATATCCATCCATCTGCCTATCCCTCCAATGCATATTTATTAGAGGCCTGCCATGTGCCAGCCACTGGGCTGAGCACTGAGGAATGCACAAACATGACAAGATTTCTGCCCGTGGGCAGCTTAATGCTATAGCTGCAAGAGACAGGCAGACAAGCCAACAGCATCAGAGATGTGATGACCTTAATGACAGAGATACACACAGTGCAGGAGAAGGAGAGGAGCACACAGCACAGGGGAGGGACCATGAGCTAAGCCTTGCAGGGCTAATGAGAATTGGTCAGGTCTAAGGAAGGGGGAGGCAGGACCAGAGGAAGGAGTGAGCTTCACCAAAGAAGAGAAGGTTAGGCAGTGCAAAGATGCAGAGATCTAAAAAAGCACATGGTGTTCATGAGCTGGAGCAGAGAGAACTGAGACCACAGAGCTGGCATAGGCCATATCCTGGAGGTCCTTGTGGGCTTGGCTTAGGAATTAGGACATTATCCTAATGGACTTGGCATCCACTGAAGCATGGATAGAGGATTAGAGCAGGGAACAGGAAACCCACTGGCTCTGCTTACTAGCGTTGATTCCCTGTCCACCATGTACCTGTCATCTATGGCTGCTCTGAGGACTCAACATAGCAGTTCAGGCAAAGGATTAAAAAGAGACTGAGTAATCACACCTATAATCCTAGCACTCTGGGAGGCCAGGGTGAGAGGACTGCCTGAGGTCAGGAGTTCAGGACCAGCTTGAGTAACATGGGGGGACCCATCTCTGTGAAAAATAGGCAAAATTAGCCCAGTGTGGTGGTGAGCACCTGTAGTCCCAACTACTTGGGAGGCTGAGGCAGGAGGATTACTTGAGCCCAGGAGTTTGAAGTTGTTGTGAACTGGGCTGATGGCACTGTACTCTAGCCTGGGTGTTAGTGACCCTGTCTTAAAAAAAAAAAATTGTTGGGGATGTAGCAAGTAGTAATGAACTTTAATTATTATTATTGCAGGCTTTCAGCTGGTGGCTTCATGATGAGAGGGGACAACAATTTCACTGGGTACCTACTATGTGTTAGCTGTTCTCTAGTTTCTGATGTATTCAAGTGAGAAAATACAAACTTGGGCCCTGCCCTTATGGAGCTTAGCATCTAGAATCCTTTTCTGGACTCACTTCCCAAGGGGAATTCCTTATTTTTCCAGGATTAAGGAAAGGGCTTCTGGGGTTGGATGTGGAGGACAACAGATACCATATTTTGCCGTATACAATAAGGTGACTAGATTTTAACATTGGTAAAGCGGGACACCATTGACCAGGTGAGGGGGGGAAGGGGAGTGTTGGTGTTCTTAAATAAAAATTTGGTCTATATGGAGCAACAAAAATTTTCATAGAACACAAAAATAGTATTGTAATATATATTTTTTAAATTTCAACATAAGTACAATTTACAAATATAATATACATTAAAAAAAATTATGTATAGGGTGGCACCTGTGGCTCAAAGGCATAGGGTGCAGGTCCACCTGGGTGACTTTGCCCAGGAGGGGAGTAGGGAGTTTACATTAGCCTTTTCATTTCCAAATGAAGTTACATTAACCTCTTTATTCCCAAATGGAATTACATTAACCTTTTCAGCAGCTGAAAATCTTATATTCCCTTCCCCTTGTCGCCGGTCCCTAGCTTGTTATACATTCTTTCCAAAAATTGGGACTTTTTTAAAACACTGTGGGACGTGGGACAAATTGTTAAAAATCAGGACTATCCCACCAAAAGCGGGACGTCTGGTCATCTTAGTGTACAACATGCTCCTGTGTATGATGTGACCCCTGTTTTGGGCCCCAACTTTCTGGACAAAAAAATCTTTTTTTTTTTTTTTTTTGAGACGGATCCCCCTGGGTAGAGTGCCATGGCATCACAGCTCATAGCAACCTCCAACTCCTAGGCTCAAGTGAGTCTCCTGCCTCTGCCTCCCACGTAGCTGGGACCACAGGCGCCCGCCACAACGCCCGGCCATTTTTTTTGGTTGCAGCCATCATTGTTGTTTGGCAGGCCCGGGCTGGGGATTCGAACACACCACCTTAGGTGCACGTGGCTGGCGCCTTAGCTGATTGAGCCACAGGTGCCGAGCCTCTCTCTGCTATTTTAACTCTCGTTGTACAGACACTTACTGTGCTTTATTATGAACCAAATCCTATAGTAGGTTCCAAAGATAAAAGTGAGAACCCTTACATCGAGGACCTCACAATCTAGTGGAGAAAGAAAAAGTTACAAATAATTACATTCTTATGTCAGGTGAGTCCGTGTATCTGTTGCTGGTTGGTCATCACAGGTCAAGAGCACCCAGTTCAAACTTAGGGTGCAGGAGAGTTGAGGGAAAGTGTTTGGGGAGGCATCCTGCTGCATGCCTTATCCTATACGATCTCCATCTGGATTTCTGACCCTGTCTCCAGTGTAACTTACCAAAGCCTGACTTGATCCTCAAATTTGACCAGTCTCTCTAAACAGCAACTCTGTCCTCCCGGATGTTGAGGCTACCAAACCCATTCTTTTTCTTTTGCATCTCACATCCATTCCACACACGAGCCACCAACACCTCCTGTTGGCCCAGCTTCTGACAGTGATTTTCAGCTGATGTGCTGCAGCACACGGCTGTGCCAGGAGAGGATTTTAGGGGTGCCCCGAAAAGTTTTAAAGACCTTCAATTAGATTTTTTTGAGAGAAGTTCAAAGCACAATAGTAGATATTTTTAAATCTTTCTTTGATCAACATAATTTAAATGTGCTGTGGAAGTTTATAGGTTCAAGTGTGCCGTGAGATTTAAAAGGTTGAAAACACTGTTAAGACGTATAGTACATACCCAGGATTTGACCTCCTGGTTCTAAGTTATCTTTATGTTATCTCTTGCCAAAATGTTACCAGAACCTCCTGCTGAGATCTCTGTTTCTGCCCTTGCCCCACCTACTCCATTGCATGTCTGTTCTAGAAAACTCTGGTCTATCACACTCCCTGGGTTCTTTTAGGCCAGTACTCAAATGTCACCTTATCTGTTAGGTCTTCTTTGACCATCTTCTTCAGATAGCAACCCAGCCTACCTGCAGGTGGGCATTCATTACCCACTGAACACATCTCTACATGACATACTTCATTTTATTTTTGTAAATGTATCACTTTGCTTATTTTCTTTCTCCACTGGGACATTAAAAAGTCCATGATAACAGGAATTCAGTTTATTTCAGTCCTAATATTCTCTCTCAACAACTCATTCAAGTGAACACTCAACCAATGTAAGGGTATATGGCACACCACCTGGATGAAGGGCACAACTACAATTTGGACTTTACCTAAAAAATGCGAGCAATGTAACCTAATTGTACCCTCATACTAAAATGAGATTAAAGAAAAGAAAGAACACTCAACCATTGAGCAAGTAGGGCTCTAAGTTGTAAGTATTTGGGCTGGGGGTGGGCAGGAGGGGAAGTGGATACAAAATCGAATTATATTTGGTCCCTATTCTCAAGAAATAAGTCTAGAAGGGGAGAAAATATATATAAATAAAGTAACTTCATTTAGACAAGAATTACTTTTTCTTGCAACAAGTAAGAAGCTAACTGCTATAACAGAAGTGGAGGGACCACTTTGAGAATCAAGAACATGCTCTGACCCTGCTGCTCCCTAGTTTTTGCACAGTGAATTTCAGTACTTAAAAGAATTTGTAGCCTTAAGGATTCTTTATTCTAAACTTGCCTCTTCATGAAATAAAGCATTCTAATGATGATGTAGGGCTGAAGGGAACTTCTTCCTTTCCCTCTAAAAGTTTGAGTCTTCAAGTCTGCTGAACTAAACTGGCAATAGATTAACAGGAGAAAAGACATATGCATTTATTAACCTACATATAAGCATAGGAGCCACGTAAAACTGAAGATTCAAAGGCCAGATGACTGATGTTTTTATACCATACAGAAAAGGCTTGAAGTTCCTGGGGGAGGTAGCTACAGGTTATGGGAGGGAGAGGAGAGGAAAGGCAGCTGGCAAAGGTCATTTTATTATGCAACTGAAGTGTCTGTACAGCAGCACTCAGAAGAGTAGCTGGTAGCTGAGGTAACAGTTTCTCTGTCAGAACTTTAAAGGTGTCAGACCTTTTGTCTCTCTTTCTTGTGAGTTAATCTTTCTTAGATTTGGATAACTGCAGATATGGGGCCTCCAGAAAGCCTGTTTGCAAGATTTCCTCTGCAGATGCAAATCCCCACAAAAGGACAGGTTTTCTGAGCTATTCCTGTGTCTGCAGCCCCACCGAATAGCCATCTCAAAACATGCCAAAGAAGCATATTTTGGGGAGATGTATTTTGGTTTCTCAGTGACAAATTGTTCAGTTCTCAGTTGCTATCATTATTAATATTTGCTTTTATTATACCAGATTGTTTGTAATTATATCTCTTTTTTAGGCCCATGTAAACCTGCTAACGGGAAGTGTGTGTGTTTGTGTGTTTAGCCCATACTAGGAAATTTTTCACCACCTAAGAGGTGGACAGGAATGATTATACTTTCTTCTCCTTTCCTATATTTTATAAAATGTCCATAGTATATATAATTTTATACAAAAAGCTAATAGTTCTATGTGAAATATTCAAGTGTTGTGTATTAAAATTAAACCAAACACAAATTGAGCAAAATATTCTAAAGTAAATATATCATCATATAGTATACATTGTATATTAATTATAACATCAAAACTAAATAATTTCACTTATTTTTGGAAGGAACGTTAGAAATAAACAAGTCTAAAACCTTGTTCAATAAAAAGGTAAGCCCAAATCTAGGGGGTTCGTATTCCTTATGTAGACTCTGACAGGCCTAGAACCAATCCTCTTGCATTCTTATTCCAGTGATCTTTACCATATATTGCCAAAATTATGTTTCTCTGAGATAGAATTTCATATAAATAAGTCCATCGGGAATCACTATACTCAAAATTAATGTAGTACCAATTACTCATTAAAGAAATTCCTGCAAAATCTAAATTGGTACATATCTTTGAAATATTACAATATTAAAAAGGTATCTGTTATTGCTATGGTCCTACACATTTGGGGAAAAATGACAAAAATACAATGGTTTAATCTTTGTCACTTTGAAAATTGAAGACAAAGTATCAACTAACAAAATCCTTTGATTGCTAAATAATAAAAAATAGATTTTTAGCACTTGCCTGCATTCTTAAAAATCCTTTTGAATGCAGGACAATTTTTAGATGAATGTTCAAGGTCACGTGCAGATCAAAACCAAAAAGGAGTAGGGCCAGGTGATGTGGCTCATGCCTGTAATCCCAGCACTTTGGGAGGCCAAGGCGGGTGGATTGCCTGAGCTAAGGAGTTTGAGACTAGCCTGAGAAAGAGCAAGACCTTGTCTCTAAAACATAGGCAGGTGTTGTGACAGCTGCCTATAGTCCCAGCTACTTGGGAAGCTGAGGCAAGAGGATCACTTAAGCCTAAGAGTTTGAGGTTGCTGTGAGCTGTGACGCCATGACACTCTACCCAGGGCCACAAAGGGAAATTCTTGTCTCAAAACAACAAAAATAAGAAGGAAGGAAGGGAAAGAAAACCTAAAAGGAGATGCTCAAAATTAAGTAATATGCAAAATAATTTAGGAAGTGACACAAGATTCCACCATTCAGGACTAGACAAGGATTCCCTCATTCTCTAGGCCCAGGTGAGCTCAAAAATCAGACCCCTATTTCCAGGTACAAACAGGCTTCCTTTTCCAGGCCACACCCTCTGGGCTCTAGCAAGATCTGGAACAAAGCAGCCTGAGACGGTTTTTTGGTTGGTTCCACCTTGAGTATGGTGGATACTCCATACTCCACACCTCAATCCCTTCCCTGAGACAAAAACTGCAAAGACTTAATAACCTTGCCCCAGGGGAGGGACTGCGTTCAACTTTGAAAGGATATTTTTCCACCTACCAAATCCTAGCCAAAATGTAATTCTCCAGACGATATATACCCCTAGACAGGACCCAAGAGAGGAACTTCTGACTTGGGTCTTCCCCTCTGCCAGAAGCTCTGGTGCTGTCTTACTGCTTCGATAGTCTTTCTGTCTAATAAAATCCTTGCCCCTCATCTGTGGTCCATGGGTTCATTCTTCGAATCCTCGAGACCATGGACCTATTGAAGAAGAAATTTCGGTAACAAAAGTATTATTATTCATAACTAAAATATATTTTTAAAAAAATAAATAAAATATCTTTTTGTTTGGCATTCAGAAGTAGTTTTGATTTTTTTTAAAGTAATTATTCACAATGTATCATATTTATTTTTGCTAAAAGCACAGTATTTTCATCCCAAAATGTCCTCTCAAACCTGTCAGACTAATTTGCCCTGACTCAGCCTTTCATCTTCTTTCCTCTGGTCTAGTGAAAGTTTTTTTTTAATTAACTCCTCTGTGTTTAGTCTCCCTATAGACTGTGTTATCCATTCTCTATGCTGTTTTCAGATTAAACCGTCTATTAAAAATGTTCAATATGATGATCTTCCTAAAATAGAAGTCTGGTGACACCCTGCTCTTTCTCACACACTGTTAATTTTTGCTGCTTGTATATCTCATGGTGCTTTTTTTTTTTTTTTTTTTTTTTTTGAGACAGAGCCTCAAGCTATCCCCCTGGGTAGAGTGCCATGGCATCACAGCTCATAGCAACCTCCAACTCCTGGGCTCAAATGAGTCTCCTGCCTCCACCTCCCAAGTAGCTGGGACCACAGGCACCCGCCACAACGCCTGGCCATTTTTTGGTTGCAGCCATCATTGTTGTTTGGCGGGCCCAGGCTGGGGATTCGAACCTGCCACCTTAGGTGTACGTGGCTGGCGCCTTAGCCGATTGAGCCACAGGC
>CAUYQV010079254.1:0-11669 GCA_963574575.1 Galagoides demidoff
CCTTCAGATTGTCATATTTCTGGGAATAAAGTTTCTTGTAATATTCATTAAGGATTTTTTGAATTTCTAAGGGGTCTGTTGTTATTTCATCTTTACCATTTCTGATTGATGAGATTAGAGATTTTACTCTTTTTTTTCTTGTTTAGGCTGGCCAAAGGTTTGTCTATTTTACTGACCTTTTCAAAAACCCAACTTTTTGATTTATTGATCTGTTCTATAATTCTTTTATTTTGAATTTCATTTAATTCTGCTCTAATTTTGGTTATTTCTTTTCTTCTGCTGGGTCTCGGATTGGAATGTTCTTCCTTTTCCAGTTGATTAAGATGTCCCATTAAGTTGTTAACTTCCTGTCTTTCCATTCTCTTGAGGAAGACTTGTAATGCTATAAATTTCCCTCTTAGGACCGTCTTTGTTGTATCCCAGAGGTTCTGATAACTTGTATCTACATTATCAATATGTTCTAAAAATTTGGTAATTTCCTTCTTGATCTCGTCTCTGACCCATCTATCATTCAGCATAAGATTATTTAGCTTCCATGTTTTTGTATGAGACTACAAATTCCTGTTGTTACTGAGTTCAATTTTTATTCCATGATGGTCTGAGCAGATGCATGAAATAATTTCTATTCTTTTAAATTTACTGAGGTTATACTTATGACCTAAGATGTGATCAATTTTGGAGTATTTTCCATGGACTGATGAGAAAAATGTTTATTCAGTTTTGTTAGGATGAAAAGTTCTGTAGATGTCTGTTAAGTCCAAAAGTTGGATAGTTAAATATAAATCTAAAATTTCTTTGCTCAGCTTCTTTTTAGAGGATATGTCCAACACTGCCAAAGGAGTGTTGAAATCTCCGACTATGGTGGAGCTGGGCGATATCAAGTTGCTCATGCCAGTTAAAGTCGCTTTTATAAATTGCGGTGCATTCTGGTTGGGTGCATAGATATTGATAATTGAGATCTCATCATATTGAGTATTGCCCTTAACAAATATAAAGTGGCCATCTTTATCTTTGGTGACTTTTGTTGGTTTAAAACTTATTGTGTCTCCGAATAATATTGCAACACCTGCCTTTTTCTGTTTTCCATTAGCCTGGAATATAGATGACCATCCCTTCACTCTGAGTCTATATTTGCCTTTTAAGGTAAGGTGAGATTCTTGTATACAACAAATGTCTGTTCAGAGTTCTGTATCCAGTCATCCAATCTGTGCCTCTTTAGGGTACAATTTAAGCCATTCACATTGGTAGAATTTATTGATAAGCCTGGTAAAATTTTGGGCATCAAGTTGCTCGAAATTCCAGTAGACATTTTCAATCCTTTTGCCATTGTGAAAGTTGCAATTTGATCAAAAGTTCCTGAGTCGGTTTACTTCTGTGGTGGAGGATTGCACTGGTCATTATGGAGGATAAGTTTGAGAATTTCCTGGAGAGCTTGCTTAGTGATAGCAAATTTCTTCAACATGTGCATGTCATTAAAGTATTTAATTTCTCCATCATAGATGAAACTCAGTTTAGCTGGATACAGGATCCTGGGTTGAAAGTTATTTTGTTTTAGGAGATTAAAAGTCAAAGACCATCCTCTTCTAGCCTGAAAGGTTTCAGCCAAGAGATCTGCAGTCATCCTAATACTCTTCCCCTTATAGATTATGGTTTTCTTACGTCTGACTGCTTTCAGAATTTTCTCTTTCATCTTGACTTTGGTGAAGTTAATTGTAATGTGCCTAGGGGATGTCTTGTTCGGGTTGAGTCGTGCTGGGGTTCTGAAACTATCTGCTATCTGAATTTCAGAATCTCTTGGCATGTCTGGAAAGTTCTCTTTCATAATTTCATGAAGAAGAGCCTCTGTGTTTTGTGAAGCAACTTCATCTCCTTCAGGGGTTCCTATAAGGCAAATATTAGTTTTCTTCTAATTATCTGAGAGTGCTCTGAGAGTGAGATCTGTTCTGGCTCTCCATTTCTTTTGATCTTTGCATTCCTGGGCTTCTTCAAAAGCTTTGTCTTCAAAATCAGAGATCCTTTGTTCTGCCTGTTCCACTCCATTATGGAGGGATTCCACCATGTCTTTCAGATCCTTGAGGGCTGCAACCTCTTGTCTCAGTGTTTCAAAATCTTTGATCATTTTATATTTGAAATCGTTGAGTTCTTGCGACATCTTTTGAATAATTTCTTGAGAAATCTTTTGAATAATTTCTTGAACTCCTAATTCCTTCCTTTCTTCCATTCTGGTAATCTTATTTGCTATCCACATTCTGAACTCGATTTCTGACATCCTAGCCATTTGCTTGTGGATGAGGTCTTCAATTGCGTCTGCCCCATTTTGCCATTTGTCTGCTTTAGAGAAGGTTCTATTCATGTCTCTTGCCCACTGATATATGGGATTGTTGGCATTTTTTTCACATGGGTTAATCTGAGTTCCCTATAGATTCTAGTTATCAAGCATTTATCTGATTCAAAATATGCAAATATCCTTTCCCATTGGGTAGGTTGTCTATTTGCTTTGGTTGTTGTCTCCTTAGCTGTACAGAAGCTTTTCAGTTTAATTAAGTTCCATTTGTTTATTTTTGTTGTTGTTGCAACTGCCACAGAAGTCTTCTTCATAAAGTCTTTCCCCAGGCTGATATTGTGAAGTGTTTTTCCTATGCTTTCTTTAAGGATTTTATCATTTTATGCCTTAAGTTTAGGTCTATTGTCCATCCTGAATCAATTTTTGTGAGTGGAGAAAAGTGTGGATCCAGTTTCAGTCTTTTACATGTGGATATCCAGTTCTCCCAGCACCATTTATTGAATAGGGAGTCTTTTCCCCAGTGTATGTTCTTGTTTAGTTTATTGAAGATTAGGTGGCTATAAGATGTCAGTTTCATTTCCTGGTTTTCTATTCAGTTCCAAATGTCCATGTCTCTATTTTTGTGCCAGTACCAAGCTGTTTTGATCACTGTGGCCTTGTAGTATTGCCTAAAGTCTGGTATGCTGATCCCTCTGCTTTGTTTTTATTACTAAGACCTGCCTTAGCTATACGACTTTTTTTCTGGTTCCATACAAAATGAAGAATTATTTTTTTTCCAAGTCTTAAAAGTATGCTGCTGGTATTTTAATAGGGGTGGCATTGAATCTGTACATTGCTTTGGGAAGTATAGACATTTTAACAATGTTGATTCTTCCCAGCCATGAGCATGGTAGGTTCTTCCATTTGTTAATATCCTGTGCTATTTATTTTCTTAGGGTTTTATAATTTTCTTTATAGAGGTCCTTCACCTCTTTTGTTAGGTATATTCCTAGGTATTTCATTTTCTTTGAAGCTATGGTGAAGGGAGTTGTGTCCTTAATTAGCCTCTATCTTGGTTGTTATTTTGTATACAGAAGTTACTGACTTGTGGACATTGATTTTATATCCTGAGACATTACTGTATTATTATTATAATTATTATTTTACAGTTTTTGGCCGGGGCTGGGTTTGAACCCACCACCTTCAGCATATGGGGCTGACACCTTACTCCTTTGAGCCACAGGCACCGCCCACATTATTATATTTTTTGATGACTTCTAGAAGTCTTGTGGTTGAATCTTTGGGGTTCTCTAAGCATAAGATCATAATGTCAGCAAAGAGGGAGAGTTTGACCTCTTCTTTCACATTTGGATGCCCTTTATTTCCTTCTCTTGCCTAATTGTATTGGCTAGAACTTCCAGCACTATGTTGAATCATAGTGGTGATAGAGGACAATCTTGTCTGGCTCCAGTTCTAAGTGGAAAAGCTTTCAGTTTTACTCTATTCAGTAAAATATTAGCTATGGGTTTGTCATAGATGGCTTTGATCAGTTTAAGAAATGTGCCACCTATGCCTATATTCTTCAGTGTTCTAGTTAAAAAAGGTTGCTGGATTTTATCAAATGCTTTTTCTGCATCTGTTGAGAGGATCTTATAGTCTTTGTTTTTGCTTCTGCTGATAAGGTGAATAATGTCTATGGACTTGCATATGTTAAACCAGTCTTGTATCCTTGGGATGAAACTTACTTGCTCATGATATATGACTTTTTTGATGATAAACTATAATCTATTGGCTAGGATTTTGTTGAGAATTTTTGCATATATATTCATTCGTGAAATTGGTCTAAAGTTCTCTATTCTTTAGCTTTGGGATTGAGTGTTCTAAATGTGTCTGTCAAGCACAGTTGTTCTAGGGTCTCATTAAAATCCCTTATATCTTTGTTTAATTTCTGTTTAGAGGATCTGTCCACCTCTGTAAGAGGAGTATTAAAGTCTCCTATTATTATGGTGTTATAGGACATCATATTACTCAGACTAATTAAGGTCTATTTCAAGAATCTGTGAGCATTTAAGTTGGGTCTATAAATATTTAGAATTGAAATGTCTTCTTGTTGTATTTTTCCCTTGACAAATATGAAGTGTCCATCTTTATCTTTTTTGACTTCAGTTGCTTTAAATCCACTTGTATCTGAAAATAAGATTGCAACTCCTCTTTTTGTCTTAGTTCCATTTACCTGAAAGATTATCTTCCAACCCTTAACTCTGAATTTTAATTTGTCTTTTGAGCCTAGGTGTATTTCCTGAAGACAACAAATGGATGGCTTGTGTTTTTTTAATCTAATCAAACAGTGTATGCCTCTTCAGTGCGGAATTCAAGCCATTAACATTTATTGAGATAATTGATAAGTGTGGCAGCATTCTAGTCATCATATTTTATGAAAGTCCATTGCTTAGTTTTATCTTTTGCATCATTGTGGAAGCTAGGTCCTGTCCTTTAATTTCTGGGTACTTTGCTAGTGGTCCATTGTGATGGTTAGTGTGTAGAACAGATTGAAATATTTCCTGTAAAGCTGGTCTTGTTGTGGCAAATTTCCTCAATGTTTGCATATCAGTAAAAGATTTGATTTCTCTGAAAATTTAAAGCTTAGCTTAGCAGGATATAGAATTCTGGGCTGGAAATTATTTTGTTTAAATAGATTAAAAGTAGGTGACCATTGTCTTCTGGCTTGAAAATTTTCATTAGAGGGGTTTGTAGTCACCCTGATGGATTTGCCCCGTAAGTCAAGTTGGCACTTACTACTGGCAGTTGGCAAAATCTTTTCTTTTGTCTTGACTTTGGACAAGTTCATCACAACATGTCTTGGAGAAGCTCTATTTGAGGCAATAGAGCTGTGTCAGAATCTTTGGTGACATTTGGGAAATTTTCATTTATAATATTCTCTAGTAGGGCTTCCATTCCTCTGGGGAATTCTTCTCCCCCTTCTGGATACTTATAACTCGTATGTTTGAACACTTCATAAAGTCCCATAATTCTGTCAGTGAATGTTCTGCCTTCTCTCTCTTTTTCTGCCTCCTTAACTATCTGAGGTATCTCAAGAGCTTTGTCTTCTACCTCTGAGATTCTTTCTTCTGCATGGTCTAATCTGTTGTTGATACTTTCTATTGCATCTTTAAGTTCCTTAATTGACTGTTTCAAGTGCTTTAGCTCTGCTGTATCTTTTCTATATTCTTCATATCGTTCATCTCTTATTTGATTCTGTTTTTGGATTACCTTTTGGTTATTTTCCGCTTTCTCAGCAATTTCCTTCATTGTTTTCATCATCTGTATTTTAAATTACCCTTATGTAATTTCTAACATTTCTTTATAGGTGGAATCCTCTTTAGTAGCTACCTCATGGTCCCTTGGGCAGGTTGCTCTGGACTGGTTTTTCATGTTGCCAGGATTTTTTTTGCTGATTTTTCCTCCTGAATGGTTACTTTTATCTGTTTCTTTGCTCTAATTTTCCTTTCACTTTCTCTTGCTCTTTAAAATACCATGCCTCTGGCCTAAGGTTTCAATGAATCCTTTTGGTATAGGACTAGAAGGATGAGAAGATTGAAGCTCAAGAGGGGAAAAAAATTTTAAAAAAAGGAAAAAGGAGAAAGGAGAGGGGGGTGACTAAAAGGGAATAAAAAGAAAAGAGGCATGAAAAGAGGGAGATAGGAGCAATAAAGGTGTACAGTAGGGTACTCTGACCCACACATTAAAACCCCCCAACCTCTGGGGGTGCTGGGTTGGGTGGTTCCCTTGAGGTCAGTACCTCTTTGCCAATCTGAGCAGACACATCACTCCACCTCCACCAAATAGAGAGGAAAGGCAAAAATACTGTAAATCAAACCAAAACAAACAAACAGAAAACCTTAGAGGATAAAATTGGGGAAAACCAACTAAAAGGGGCAGAAACACTAGCAAAAATGAAGTTCTTATTATTAAAGAAGGCAACAATGGAAAATTATATTTAAACTAGAAAAATGAAGAAAGAAAGAAAAAAGAAAATGTAGGGGGAAATGTTGAAATAAAAAAAAATAAAGCAGTGTATATATCTTGCTGAATATTGACTTGGCAACAGGTGATCTTATGGGGTAGGAGAGGCCAATTGTAATGCTGATACACCTGTATGAGATGGAGACTGGAGGCCTCTGCTGACTTCTTTGCCCTCAAACCCCACAGGGTTGAGATTCTGAATCTCTCCTCAGCCCTCTTAAAAGACACTTTAAACTATTAACCTTGGCGAGGCAGAAGCTTTCTCAGGAAAGCACTTGTGGCTGGGATCTCTCTTAAAGTGGCTCGCCACTTATCTGGTGAGCCCAAACCGGCCTCACTCTATGCCCCTGTGGTCTGAGACTACAAGGCAGCCCTCTTACTGCCAAACACTGAAAGCTCCGCTTTTCCCTGGCATCTAAGTCTTGGCCTTTGGTGTTGCTCACAGTCACTAGATCACTCACCCAAGGTCTCCCAGACTGGGCCTCACTCTGTGACCCTGAGGGTAGAGCCTGCAGAGCAGTTCTCCCACAGTGGCTGGGCATGCAGACTACAGCTAAACAATGTTAGCTCCGTTCTGGCCCAGTGGCTCAGTCCTGGACCTTGGACAACAGTTAAAGTCACCTGTACTCTCCCCCAAGTTCTCCCAAGGTAGTTTAACTGAGTGCCCAAGTCCAAACAAACAAACAAACAAACAAAACAACCCACAAGGAAGGCCTTCCCTGTCTGTAATCTTGCTGCTGTTGTCGTTACAGCTGTGGCAGCCTCAGACCTAATGCAACCACTTGTCAATTCTCCACTGCTTTTGTCCTCCTCCTGGGGTCCATAAGTCTCTTGCTGTCTCCCTGCATCCCCAAAGGGATGTTTCTGAGCAGAGCCCATAAGCCAGAGATACCTGGAGTCTTCTCTCCCCAATTTCACCACGCTTGGTTGCAAAAAAGCTGTTACTCAGACGCCATCTTGCTCCCTTCCTTCCTTCCTTAGAAATGTTTTTAAATCTCTGAACCTATGGAAATTTCACCATGTATTTTTGTTATTGTCATCTAATTCAGTTGCAATGTGGTAAGAAAAGTGTGGTCTAGATTTCACTTATTCTTTGGAATTTTGAGACTTACTCATAGCTCAAATGTGTATTTTATGCTGATAAGAATAGCTATTTTCTAATCATTAGGTACAGGGTCCTATGTAATATGTCAAATCTTCCTTGTCTTTAAAATTTTAAAAACCTCCTACAAATATGGAGGACTTGATGGTATGAAGGTAAGGTGTGAATCCTGTGAACTCCAAGGCTGGTCCTGAGGGTGCTGGGGGAAGACAGGTTTCCCCAGCTTGACAGCACTAGAGGAGGGCCTCACAAGTGAGGTACAGAATCTTAGAACTTCTAGTGTGGGACTGGTTCTCTTCTGACCAGCACTGCTGGTAACCTCCACTATCCAGGTGACACCCATGACATTCCTCCCTGGTGGGCTAGGGGCTAGGCTGGCTGGGCCTGGGTGTGAGCCAAGCCAGGATGAGTAGACTCCTCCATGTCACAAACACCACTGGGTTCCCATGCTGCATCAGGCCCCAGGCCAGATGCTCTGGCAACTGCCCTCACAGGTTCCCCTGGGTGGAGCCACTCCACTCATGACAGGAGCAGCCTTGGGGTCTGAATGGGGCATTCATTACAGGAGCATGGTATAGTGTACCTACCCAAGCTGGGGACATTGTGCCACCCGATAGAAATATGAGCCATCATACTGTGATGCTGAGGCTGGGTTTTAGGGCATCTGGTGAGGTTCTAGCCTATGGGCCATTTTGACCCTCTGTATTTCTAAGCAGATAGAAGATTCTGCATTTTCCAGGGTCAGAAGGTTGTGGCAGAGTAAAAAACAGAAGTTGTGGCATATACTTCTCCTCCTGAGTGTATATAGCACAGGTCAGGACCCTGGAGGAGTTTCTAGAGCAGTTGTTCTCACTAGTGTCTGCATTCAGTCAGCCCATATAGAAATATTTTTAAATTGGTCACCGACATTTGGAAATCAGTGATTTCATAGAAAAGCAGAACCTCTTGGCACAGCTAGAAGCCCTAGGCCTGGTCTGAAGGTAGTCCCCAGATATTGTCTGGAGATTGTCTCATTGGTATTAGCATTTCCTTACAGTGCTCTTAGAAGGAAGCAAAATATTTCTTCTACAAATGTTTCCATTAACTGGGGAAAAAAAATTTTAAAACTTTACACATTCCAGGGAAAACAAGAGAGAGACAGAGTATATTTCTTGGTGCTGATGAAGACTGATCTTAATTCCATGAAATGAAAGAAATAAAGTGTGTCTAGTTGGAAAGACTGGTTTTCTCACTACTGGCCTTCTCCACACATACTGAGCCACAGTAGTCACACTGAAGGACCTAGTGGGCATCTATGGTCACCAGGAGAAGCTGATGGCCTCTGGTTGGACTTTGGGAGTGGGTGGTGCTCATGCGTAGTGGTTGGGGGGCATACGTGTTCTGTGAGGAGCATGGCTGCTAGCCCAGGGCCAGGGCCCAAAGCTCAGCTCTCATGCTCAGTGCTGTGTGGACATGGGCACATCCCACCACCATGGTTTAGTTTCCTTCTCTGTCACAGGACGGCCAGCATGAATAACTAACCCATAGAATCCTCAAGGCGGTCAAGTAAATGTTATAAGAGACTGCTTGGCCTGGTAAGAAGTGCCTAGTGAGCTGGCTGCTACCATTAAGATTTGACTGAGTGCCAAGAGTGAAATGAGAACAATTTTTGCCAGCTCAGTTGAATGAGGACTCCAGACTTGTCATTCAGTTGATTTACATTGAAAAAAGGGACATTTCTTACACACTGGGGTTGGTGGCTTGGAGCTAAGCACAGTGACAATGTGCAGGCACAGAGAAGAGCTGCAAGAGCCTGTGCGATCAGCCCAGCTTGACCTGGGCTCTGTGAACTTGGATAGGAAAAATTACATCTCTGTTCTTTGACCTCTAACAGAAACTTAGAATTTCCTTCCCACACGAATGCAAAAAATAAACCACAGCAGCATTACTCCTTTATTTCTGGTGGTAGTTCCATCCACTTGATATTTGTTACAGGCATCTCTAAATGCTGTTTATGGTTGTCACTGAGTTGAGATTGCAGTAGCTATTTTATCTGCTCCAAGACCTTACTGTGTGGATAAAGAATGTATATTTCCATACCAGAAATTTGGATTTTTTGAATAATTTTATAACTATGTTTTAATACTGCTGATTTCTTTTATAATCCCTACATACTTTATTCTGGGCATTGAAAAGTGTTACTCCGAGCAATAGGTCTCCCTGGCACAGAAACAGAGCTGGGAGCTCTGCAGGTGAGTGTGTCTGCAGGGAGCTTCATGCTCCTGCCAGGGGCTGGACTTCAGGATGGGCGAGTTTTGCCCCCACTGCCTCTGACACTTACCAGCATGGATTTTGGGGCAAGTAACTACTCGCTATGCAAGGGCTCCAGCAATCTGTGTGGAGGGTTAAGGAGATGATGGACCAGTGCCCCTGTAGGTCCCTGTCATAGGTATGCTGCCTTCCACCGCCTGGCAGAGGCCAGGATGACAGAGAGGGCTGAGAGGAACTGAGCAGCCTCCTGGCTGTGGCAGCAGTTTCCTTCCCCATCAGTCACGTGGGGCTCTGTTCCTGTCCCCTGAGCCTTGAGTCACACGGCTCACTGTGCCTGCGCTGCAAGGAGCCAAGAACAGAGGCCAGCATGGACACGGTGGCCAGCGTGCTGATAGCACTCCTCTTCCTCCTGGGTGAGTGGGAGTGTGGGGCACATGGTACTTTTCTCTGGCCTTGGGGGCCTCTGTGAACAGGAAACTGGGAAGTCTTGACCCACTGGGCTTCAATCCCTTAAGCATAGATATGGTCCTTTGGACAGATGGCTTCTCTCCCTTTGACTCCAGAGTGAGCAATGCTTTGGTTTGTTTCATTTCAGCTGCAACTTGCTACAAATGCTTTTGGGCTAACGGTGACTACTAGGAAGGATCACGTGGTAGAAAGAGCTTTTGGCTTGGGATCTAGAAAAAGTTGGATTTAAACTGTGGCTTCGTTGCTAAAGAATTAGAATAAGCTTCTGAAACTCAGTGTAAGTTTCTGAACCAATGAAATGGAAGATAATAATGTTTACTTCAGGAGTCTGTGAGAGAATTAAGTTTAATCAAGCCACCTAAAAATAATTGCACAGAATGAGAAAAGGTAGTCAAGTAGAGCTACTGCACCATTAATGGTGAATTCGTATTATTATTATGCAGTCAGGTGGACTCCTTGTTACCCAGAGATACAGTATTTTTTTTAATTTTTACTTTTTATTGTTTGGGATTCATTGAGGGTACAAAGATTAGGTTACACTGACTGCATTTGCTAGATAAAATCCCTCTTATAATTGTATCTACCCCCAAGAGGTGTGCCACATTGTGAACCCCCATCCCCCCTCTTCACTTACTAAGTCCCCTACCCCCCTTACCCCCATCTTGTATTAGCTCACCTACTGCCTTCATATTAGAATAGAGGACACTGGATTCTTCCACCTCCATCCAGGTTAATGCAAAAGATGTAAAGTCTCCATCTTTTTTAGTGGCTGAATAGCATTCCATGGTATACATATACCACAGCTTGTTAATCCATTCCTGAGTTTGTGGGCCTTTAGACTGTTTCCACATTTTGGCAATTGTAAATTGAGCTGCGATGAACAATCTAGTGCAAATGTCCTTATGATAAAAGGATTTTTTTTTCATCTGGGTAGAAACCTAGTAGTGGGATTGCAGGATCAACTGGGAGGTCTAATTTGAGTTCTTTGAGGATTCTCCATACTTCCTTCCAAAAAGGTTATATTAGTTTGCACCAGCACTGTAAAAGTGTTCCTTTTTCTCTACATCCATGCCAGCATCTGCAGCTTTTATTTATTTATTTATTTATTTTAATTGAATGGTAACTGTGTACATTAATGCACTTCTGGGGTACAGTGTGGTGTTTTCACACATAATCCGAAACACTTCCATCAAACTGGTTAACATAGCCTTCCTGTCATTTTCTTAGTTATTGTGTTAAAATGTTCATATTCTACTCAAAGAAAGATTCACTTGTACCTTTGTAAGATGAACCACAGATGTGAACACTTGAATCCCCCTCCCGACGCCCATTCCCCCCCTCCACCCCCCCCCCCCCCCCCCACCCAACACCCCCCACCCCCCCCCCCCCCCCCGGGCGGGCGCCGCCCGGGCGCCAATCGCCAGCGGCCGGGCCCCTTGAAGGATCACTTCTGTGGTTTATCTTACAAGGGTACAAGTGAATCTTTCTATGAGTAGAATGTGAACGTTTTAACACAATAACTAAGAAAATGACATGAAGGCTATGTTAACCAGTTTGATGGAA
>CAUYQV010079256.1:0-30702 GCA_963574575.1 Galagoides demidoff
GCTTCATAGAATGTGTTGGGTAGTATTCTGTCTTTTTCTATATTTTGGAAAAAGTTAAGTAGTATAGGTACTAGTTCGTCTTTAAAAATTTGATAGAATTCTGACTTGAAGCCATCTGGTCCTGGGCTTTTCTTTTTAGGAAGGTTTTGTATAGTTGATGCTATTTTAGAACTTGATATAGGCCTGTTCAACATTTCCACTTCCTTCTGGCTAAGTCTTGGAAGGTGGCATGCTTCCAAGTATTGGTCAATTTCCTTCAGATTTTCTTATTTCTGAGAATAAAGTTTCTTATAATAATCATTAAGGATTGTTTGAATTTCTAAGAGGTCTGTTGTTATTTTGTCTTTACCATTTCTGATTGATGAAATTAGCGATTTTACTCTTTTTTTCTTGGTTAGATTGGCCAAAGGTTTATCTATCTTATTGACCTTTTCAAAAAAAAACTTTTTGAGTTGTTGATCTTTTGCATAATCCTTTTGTTTTCAATTTCATTTAAATCTTATCGAATTTTGTTTATTTCTTTTCTTCTGCTGGGTTTGGGATTGGAGTGTTCTTCCTTTTCCAGTTGCTTGAGATGTCCCATTAAGTTCTTAACTTCCTCTCTTTCCATTTTCTTGAGGAAGGCTTGTAATGCTATAAATTTCCCTCTTAGGACTGCCTTTGCAATATCTCAGAGGTTCTGGCAACTCGTATCTTCATCGTTTTGTTCCAAAAATTTGGTAATTTCCTTCTTGATCTTGTCTCTGACCCACCTATCATTCAGCATAAGGTTATTTAGCTTCCATGTTTCTATAGAGTTTGCAGATTCCTGTTGTTACTGAGTTCAAGTTTTATTCCATGATGGTCTGAGAAGATGGAAGGAATAATTTCTATTCTTTTAAATTTGCTGAGGTTAGACTTGTGACCTAAAATGTGGTCAATTTTGAAGTATGTTCCATGGGCCGATGAGAAAAATATGTATTCAGTTTTGTTAGGATGAAATGTTCTGTAGATGTCCAGTAAATCCAAATGCTGAATGGTTAAGTTTAAATCTAAAATTTCTTTGCTAAGCTTCTTGTTGGAGGATCTATCCAACACTGCCAAAGGAGTATTAAAATCTCCAATGTGGTGGAGCTAGGAGAAATCAAGTTGCTCATGTGTATTAGAGTATCTCTTATAAATTGAGGTGCATTCTGGTTGTGTGCATAAATATTGATGATTGAAATCTCATGGTATTGAGTATTACCCTTAACAAATATAAAGTGTCCATCTTTATCCTTGCTTACTTTTGTTGGTTTAAAGCCTATTGTATCTGTGAATAAAATTGCAACACCTTCTTTTTTCTGCTTTCTATTTGCCTGGAATATAGATGACCATCCCTTCACCCTGAGTCTCTATTGTCTTTTAGGGTAAGATGGGATTCTTGTATGCAGCAGATATCTGGCTTGAGTTTTTATATCCAGTCAGCCAGCCTGTGCTTCTTTAGAGGGCAATTTAGGCCATTTACATTGATTGAAAATATTGATAAACCTGGTATCATTTTGGGTATCGAGTTTTTCCAAAGTCCAGTGGACATCTTTAATCCTTTCGCCACTTTGGAGGTTGGAATTTGATTAAAGTTTTCTGTGTGAGTTTACTTATGTGGTGGAGGATTGCACTGGTCATTATGGAGGATAGGTCTGAGAACATTCTGGAGAGCTGGTTTAGTTATAGCGAATTTCTTCAACGTGTGAATATCAGTAAAGTATTTAATTTCTCCATCATAAATGAAACTCACTTTAGGATCAATACAGGATCCTGGGTTGAAAGTTATTTTGTTTTAGGAGGTTAAAAGTCAATGACCATCCTTTTCTAGGTTGAAAGGTTTCAGCAGAGAGATCTGCAGTCATCCTAATACTCTTCCCATTGTAGGTTATGCTTTACTTATGTCTAGGTGTTTTCAGAATTTTCTCTTTCATATTAACTTTAGTGAAGTTAATTATGATGTTCCTGGAGGATATCTTCCTCAGGTTGAGTCGTGCTGGGGTTCTGAACCTGTCTGCTATCTGAATTTCAGAATCTCTTGGCATGTCTGGAAAGTTTTCTTTCATACCTTCATGAAGTAGAGCCTCTGTGCTTTGTGAAGCCACTTTGTCACCTTCAGGGATTCCTATAAGATGAATATTAGTTTTCTTCGAATTATCCCAGAGCTGTCTGAGAGAGTGATACATTTTTGCTCTCCATTTCTCTTCATCCTTGTGTGCTTGGGCATGTTCAGAAGATTTGTCTTCAATGTCAGATCCTTTCTTCTGCCTGCTCTGTTCTGTTACTGAGGGATTCTACTGTATTTTTCGGATCTTTGAGGACTGCAATCTCTTGCCTCAGTGTTTCAAAATATTTGGTCATTTTATCTTTGAACTTCTTGAATTCTTGAGCTATCTTTTGAGTAGTTTCTTGAAATTCCGATTCCCTCCTTTCTTCCATTTTGTTAATCATATGTGCTATCCAAATTCTGAACTTGATTTATGACATCTCAGCCATCTGTTTATGGATGGAGTCTTCAATTGCATCTGCCCTGTTTTTCCTTGGGGGAGTTGATCTACTCTGGTTACTCACGTTGCCTGAGTTTTTCTGCTGATTCCGCTGCATGCTGAATTTACACCATTTGGAGTCTGTTCCAGAACCATTCCTCCAGTGGCTGCCACTGGAGAAAATCCAGAGAGATAGGGCATGTCTCTCCAGAAAAGCCTCAGGGGTGTAAGCCTTATTGTTCCTGCTGCTGTGGCTGCTGCTCTTCACCTTGGGATACCGCTGCTCTTGTATAGATCCCTGTCACCTGACCTTATTTTCGCAGTTCTTAGACAGCCTGGGCCTGGTGAGGGTGGCAGGAACAGCAGGGAATCCGCCTGTCACCAGGGGAATATGGGGCTCAAGCAAACAGCAGGTCTCTGGCCACTGGGCACCTGGAGAGGGTGGTGGATGCAGTGGGGAACTGCCTGCCCATTGGGGGAGCTCCAGGCTCAAGCATGCAGGCAGTAGGTCTCTGGCCACCAGAGCAGCGGAAAAGCCACCTGCCATAGGTTGGAGGGCGGATCGCAGAGCGTGGAGAAGATGTGCATTTATCTATCTCTTCTCTCAACTCAGCTCTCCTCCTTCAGCTTCATTGGGTTCTTTCTGGCCATTATCTCTCCCCCTGGACTGGAGTTTTTGTTGAAAACTAGCTCCAGTCTGCCCTCATCCCCTGTTCTCCTGTATTCTTGTTGAATGTGAAAATTGGAATTAGGGAAAATAGCCAACCCAAAGATTTAGCAATGTACAAAACACATTGACACCAAACAAACAAATAAATAGACAAAAAATATTACCAGACACACAAGTACACAGATACACAGACACTCAGAACAAGAAAAAAGACAGAAAAGAAACAAACAAACAAAAAATGGTAATCATAAAATGATTATAAAAAAGAAAAACAAAACAAAACTCTGTCAGACTGCTGTATGCACTCTTAGCAACTGGTCCGTAGGAAGCGGTTCTTTGGAGTCGCCATTTTTGGAGTTTCACAATATGTCTCCTTCCTGATTGGCCACCCAGCCTCAGCTGCCCTGTTCCAGATGACACCCCTATCTGCCCTCCAAATTTGGGATAGGAGTCCGTGCTTCACCAGATTATCCACTCAACTCTAAGTTTCCCCTTGAACTGGGAAATTGTAATCTTCCCTGGAGAAAGGACTGGTTCCTACCCATGCCCATGGACTCCTTGTGGAGCACAAAAGAACCCTCAGCCTCTGTGGGGGAGGGGCCAGCTGCCTCCGATGCCCGGTGACTCATTGTGGAGCACAGAAGAGCCCTCAGTCTTTGCGAGGAAGGGGCTGGCCACTGCCGATGCCCGCAGACTCTGGGTAGAGCACAAAAGAGCCCTCAGCTTCTGCGAGGGGGGGCCTGCCGCAGCGATGCCAGAGGACTCAGTATGGAGCACAAAAGAGCCCTTAGTCTCTGCAGGGGAGGGGTGGGCCACCCCCAATGCCTGCGGTCTCATTGGGAGCACAAAAGACTTTAAGACTTTTCTGTCTCCTTAGGGGTGGGTTTGGTTCCTGCTTTCGCTTGCTGTTTCAGCATGACACCACAAAGACTTTTCTAAAATTATAAAGTTTGTCTGTTTCCTAAGCAGGGTCCTTTCCCCTCACTTTTATGTCCTGCCACCTAGACCCCTGACTCTCCAAATGGGATCCAAACGGCTCCGCTTTCTGGTCGCTAAATTCTGGGCAAAAGTCCACGCGTCACCACACTCTCTGCAAAACACCCAAATTCCCCACTGTTTGGGAACAGCAGTCCTGCGTGGGGGAGGGTAGGTTGCTGCTGTGTCAGGCTGCCAGCTGCCAGCCACTGTGGCTGGTAATCCTTCAGCTGCAGCATCGAGTTTTCTCTCACAGATACTGTGGTTTTGCGTCACAATTCCAGTCCAGCAATCCACCTCTTTGCTGCACAGACTACGTTGCCTATCTGTGCCAACACTCCACACAGGGAAGGATCCAGCACCCCCACTCTCACCTGAAACTGCAAGGAGAGTTGATCCAGAGATGCATTCCCTCTGCCATCTTCAAAAACTCTTGATGATGTCAGCTTAGGGATTTTATGAAGACTTCATTGGCAGTTGCAATGACAAGAAAAACAAACAAATGGGACTTAATTAAGGTGAAAAGCTTCTGCGTAGTAAAGGACGCAATAATTAAAGAAATAGACAACCTTCAGAATGGGAAAAGATATGTGCATGTTACAAATCTGACAAAGGATTGATTACTAGGATCTACAGAGAACTCAAATTAATCAACAGAAAAGAGCAAACAACCTCATCTATCACTGGGAAAAAGACATGAACAGAAACTTCTCTGAGGAAGACAAATGGCCAACAAACATGAGAAAAATGCACCAAGCATCCTTACTGCTGCCGCTGGCCTAATTATCATCACACGTCGGGAGGAGCAGCAGCTGCCATGTTGGGGCCCTGCGTGGCTTCAATCATGAGCAGTGAGGCAGAGACCCAGCAGCCTCTAGCAGCCCCCTCCCTCAGCACTGCCAAGCCAGGCAGTAGTGTAGGGAGCTGTGGCCCAGGTGGTCTCATATCCATGGCGCCTGTCTGTTGGGACAAGGAGGTCATTGACAGGAAGGTTTTGGGAACATTAAAATGGTTCAATGTAAGAAACGGATATGGTTTCATCAATAGGAATGACACCAAGGAAGATACATTTGTACACCAGACTACCATATAGAAGAACAACCACATAAAGTACCTTCTCAGTGTAGGAGATGTAGAGACTGTAGAGCTTGATATTGTTGAAGGAGAAAAGGGTGCGGAGGCAGCAAATGTTATAGGCTCTGGTGGAATTCCAATTCAAGGCAGTAAATATACAGCAGACCGTAAACAGTATAGGTGCTATCCACGTCGCAGGGGTCCTCCACACAATTACCAGCAGAATTACCAGAATAGTGAGAGTGGGGGAAAGAATGAGGGATTGGAGAGTGCTCTTGAAGGCCAGGCCCAACAACACCTGCCCTACTGCCCATGAAGGTTCCTGCCTTATTACAGGTCCAGACTCTGTAGGCAGTGACCACAGTGTTCCAACCCTCCTCTGCAGGGAGAAGCTATGGAGGTGCTGACCACCAGGGTGCAGGAGAACAAGGTAGACCACCCAGACAGAATATGTATTGGCATTATAGGCCACAATTCCACAGGGGCCCTCCTCGTCAAAGACAGCCCATAGAGGATGGCAATGAAGAGGATAAAGAGAATCAAAGACATGAGACTCAAGGTCAGCAGCCACCTCAACGTGGGTACGGTTGCAACTTCAATTACCCACGCAGACGCCCAGAAAACCCTAAACCACTGATGGCAAAGAGACAAAGGCAGGCAATCTACCAGAAGAGAATTCATCTGCTCCCAAGGCTGAGCATGGTGGGGCTGAATAAATACTGGCTTACCATCTCTACCATCATCCGGTTTAGTCATTTTATAAGAAGAAACAAATATGAAATATGAAACAAATAAGAAATGAATAAAAGATTAGAGCTAAAGACCTTAAGTGCTTGCTTTTTGCCCATTGACCAAATGACTAGAACTATCTGCATTATCTATACAGCATGGGTATTTTTTTATTTTTACCTAAAGACATCTCTTTTGGTAATCACAAACTTTTTTTTTTGTAATAAAAGCCTGTTTTTTCTCAGTATGCCTTTAAAAGTTTTTAAATTGTTTCATATCTGGTCAAGTTGTAATTTTTAAGAACTTAATTTTTAATTTGTAATAAAAGTTTACAACTTAATTTTTTCAAAAAAGTTAACAAACTGCAAGCACCAGTTAGTACAGGTCTTAAATAATAACAACCCATTGTGAGAGATCTCTTAATCTCAGTGAGAATAGCCCGCATCACAAAGTCCCAAAGCTACCAATGCCAGTGTGGATGTGGAGAGGGTGGCATATTTTTACACTATTAGTGAGGCTATAAACTAATACACCCTCTTTGGAAAGAATTATGGAGAACCACAAAGAACTCAAAACAGATTTTCCTTTTGATCCCACAATGCCATTACTAGGTATCTATCCAGAAGTAAAATCATTTTATCATAAGGACATTTGCACTAAATTGTTTATCACAGATCAGCATACAGTTGCCAAGATATGGAAACAACCTAAATGCCCATCAACCCATGAATAAATTTATAAACTGTGGTATATGTATAGCATGGAATACTATTCAGCCACAAAAAGATGGAGACTTTCCATCTTTTGTCTTTAACCTGGATAGAGTTGAAATACGTTCTTCGTCAAATGTCACAAGAATGGAAAAGTAAGCATCCAGTGTATTCAATAGTAATATGAAGCCAATGAAAACTCAATTCAAGTTGTGGGGAGGGGGAATGAGGGAGGAGGAAGAAGAGAAGAGGTAGGGGGATTGGTGTGTGCAATGTAAGGGTATATTGCATACCTCCTGGGTTCAGGATACAACCAACTGTGTAATAGGGACCCTACAAATGCCTACAGATGCAGAATTTATAAGCTAATTGTTTGTACTCTCAATTTAATCTGAAATTTTAAAAAGTGCAAAAAATTTTTTTCCACTATTTTTTCCTGTGCAAATAAGAGATTTGTTTTTGTTTTGTAAAAATTGGATTCTATATTTGTATAGTATTACTATATTAGTAGCATTTTCTTATTTTTCCCCTGCTTGGAAAGTTTTCTTTTTTAATGCCTAAATAATATTCTTCTTTATTAATTCAACATAATTTATTGAACTATATTACTCATTATTTTGGCATTTATAGTATCTAATTTTTACTGTTAGAGATATTGCAGTGGTGAATGTCAAAAACCTTGAGTCCAAGTTATATACGTAGTATCTATATAATAGGTAGCTAGCAGCAGTTTATTCCAGCTTATTTTGTGGCATCGTCTCCACTGTGTGGATTTCATCATAAAATATTTTAGGTATGCAAAATAGTATAAATAATAACTTAATGAATATTCAGATGCTCTCTACTTTGCTTGAGAATCATGTGTATATAAAATTGTTTATCAAATTTTATTTTACTTTGTATTGTTTCCCAGACAGTCTCTCCTTTTCCTTTCTAAGCTTTCATAACTGAAGACTACAAAATGTACCAAAAAGTACTGTGCTCAGCAAAGTGCAATGTTAGTTTTAAATAAATAATTTAAATATTTAAAAAGTAATTCTGAAAAATAACTTTTTAAAAATACAAATATCCCATTAATATTTGTCAGAGAGGAAAATGCACAAAGAAAATTATCATACGTTTAGACTTCTTATTTGTGTTTCTGTGAGAAATTCTGAAGATTAATCCAATTCTATCATTAGGGCACACGTTTTGGAGCATAGCTTTCATATTGAAGTAAAGCAAAGATAATTCTTAGAAATTATGATGCTTGTTATGGAAGACATCTATGGACTGTACGAAAGCTCACAGTCATTTTTTTTTTCATTTAAAAAAATCACTTATTTCACTGGTGAGATATTTCTTTTCTTTTCTTTTTTTTTTTTTGTATGAAAGGTTTTTATTGGTGGGGAGAAGAGGCTACAGAGCAGCACCGAGGAGGAGAGAAAAGAGGGGAGAGAGATCAGGAGAGAGTGGGGAAGAAAAGAGAGAGAGAGTAGAAAAGAGTGAGGGGGAAGACAGAGGAGAGAGAGAGAGAAGGAAGGCAGAAGGAGGCGAGAGAGAGAGAGAGCCTGGTGAGAATTGCTAGTGATACAATATGATGGACATAATATTGTTTAAGCAGTATTTGGAAAATGCTATAATATTCATTTATAAAGCTGAGTATGTCAACTAAAGGATCTTAGGCTGTGGTAAGCAAATAATTCAGCTCCATTTTGAATAATTTCAGTGGTTTCAGGTTTGCTGATAATTTTTTCTATACTGTTTAATCTGATGTTAATCCTTTCCAGTTATATATTTCATTCCAGATACTATATTATTCACATGTAGAAGTTACTTTTTTTTTTTTTTGCAGTTTTTGGCCAGGGCCAGGTTTGAACCCATCACCTCTGGTATATGCGGCCAGTGCCACAGGTCCGCCCTCATATTTGTTTTTTTTTTTAAATCTTCAGTTTCTTTCTATTACGTATTCTTGAGTATTCTTTTAAATATTTAGAATAGCTGTTTCAAGGTCCTGAATTCCCTAATACCATTATTGAAGCCATCGATTTTTTCTCTTGCTTTTAGATTATGTTTTTGTATCTTTGCATGCCTGGCTATTTTTGCTTGGATGCTGGATACTATGAATTTTATCTTGGTGATTGTTGGATTTGTGTTATATTACTTTAAAGAATAGTGGAATTTTTTCTTATATGTGGTTAAGTTACTTGTAAAGTGTTTGTTGTATTTGAGGTTTAGTTTTAAGCTTTTGTCAAGGTAGCTCTAGAGCAGCTTTTCTTCTAGTCTAGGGTGAAATTTAATCCCATGTTAAGCCTTCTTGTGATGCACTTAATGGACTGATAGTTAAAAAGTCTTTTAATGGCTTGGTGCCTATAGCACAGTGGTTATGCCACCAGCCCTATATACTGAGGGTGGCGGGTTCGAACCTGGCCCAGGCCATTGTTGCAACAATGACATAAGCAACAAAAAATAGCCGGGCATTGTGGCAGGTACCTGTAGTCCCAGCTATTTGGGAGGCTGAGGAAAGAGAATTGCTTAAGCCCAAGAGTTTGAGGTTGCTGTGAGCTGTGATGCTATAGCACTCTACCAAGAGTAACATAGTGAGACTCTGTCTCAAAAAAATTAAAAAAAAAAAAAGGCTTTTCACTATGACAGATGGGAACACAACTATTTTCAACCTTCTGTAACCTGGAGAAATTGTTCAGTATACTACTTTCCAATAGCTTTTCCCCTTGCCTGGAGCACTTTTTTCCTAGGCATGGATTGATAAATACTCAGAGAGAAGCCTATGGAATTCTTTCTAGATGCAGCTCCTTCCTCTATTATGTTGTCCTAGAAATTCTGGCTGTCTTTGCCTTCCTGACTTCAGTCTGTCTCTACTCAATTTGCTGAGACCCTGAGCTATGTTTGAGTTTCTTCTTTATTGTAGTTCGAAAGCTGCCTTTTATAGTAAACTTGGGCAGGCTTAGAACTTACCATATTTTACTATGTATAATGCACACTTTTGGGCCCACGTTTTTGAGGGAAAAATAAGGATGTGTATTATACATGGTTAGTACTAATTTTGTTATCTATATACGTGTTTTCAATTTTTTACTTATGCTTATGTGTTAAAAGTGTGTTTCTAAAAAGCAAAATGATACCCTGGAAATAAGGTAATTGTGCCCCTTCTGTGCTACTCCTCTCCCTGGTTGCCATCTCACTGTGTAGGTACCACAGTACAGAGCCTTCAACTCCCCCAACCAATCACAGCAGATACTACCACCATGGGTAGAAATGGCAAGGCAGTGGTGCTTTGTTCTTTTTTTAAATTTTGAGGCATAATTTCACTCTGTAACCCTGGGTAGAGTTCCTTGGCATCATCATTGCTCACAACCTCAAACTCTTAGGTTCATGCAGTCCTCTTTCCTCAGCCTCCTGAGTAGCAATCTTCTTCCTTCAGCCCCTGAATAGTATAGGTGGCTGCTGCCACAATGCCTTTTTTCAATTTTTTTTTTTATAGTAGATATGGGGTCTCACTGTTGGTCAGGCTTGTCTCAAACTCCTGAGCTCAAGCAGTGCACCTAGCTGGGTCTCCTAGAGTTCTAGGAATACAGGAGTGAGCAGTACAGTGCTTAGCCTGTGGTGCTTTCTTCTCTTGGGACATACACAAGGTATGGAGCTGGCTGCTGTGGAGAAGCCAGGAGTGAGCCCAGGCAGTAGGTGAGAATGGTCCAGATGACATAAGGGCCCCCTTCCCATCTTTCCCTCCCAGCCCATCCTTGCCCCCATATCTTATTTCCTGCTTCTACCCATGTCTCTTGGTAGAAATGTGGCCATGGCTTCTCCACTGAGAACTCCGGGAGGCTTATTTCCCAGGAAGCTGGTGTGAGGGACCAGGGCTGGCCTTGACTGCCCTAGTCTCCTGGTGGTAGATCCCTGCCCTTTCTGGGCTGCCTTGTCTCTCATGCAGCTGGTCCCATTCAGAGTTCTCTGGGACAGTGTGCTAAGGAGGATCCCCGAGCTAGGTCTGGAGACCTGGGTTCTGAGACTCAGTTCTTCTAGTAGCCTGCTGTTGTGACCTTGGGCCTCAGTCCTAAGAAGTTTTTGTCTGCAAGGATGCCTGGCAATGAAGCACAAAATCTCAGGGTTTCTTGAGTCCATAGATTATAATTTTGAGCCCAAAATTGTCTGAACACCCAAGGTGTTGAACTGGTATAATTTGCCGGATTTGCCAATGGGAAAAACTATGTAGAATGCTTGTGAATGGAACAGATATCTAGGTCTTTCTCCTTGAGAGCTGATTCCGTATATTTGGGGGTGGTTCAGGAGTCTTATTTTAACTGGTTCCCTGGGTGATTTGTAGGATTTGCAAGTTTGGGAGAGGTTGGTGTCATTCATTCTGACACTACTGAGTGTCTAATGTCTGGATGGCTCAAGGAGATCTTGGTATAGTCTCTAGAGAAATGTAAATGCAGAGTACTTCACTGAGGTATCATCAGGAAAGGCGTCCTCAGTGCAGTGCAGAGCCAAGGGTAGTCAAGGTCCCTTCACGCCAGCTTCCTAGGAAATACCCACTGGGGTTCCTAGAGCAGTGGCCATAGCCACATTCCCACTGATGGACATGAGTGAGAATAGGAAACGAGAGGATGTGGGGACAAGGGTAGGCTGGAAGGGGACAGCTGGGGGTGGTTGGGTGCTCAGGTCATCTGGACCACTCTTACCTGCCATCTTCTCTGCAGTGGCCAGCTCCATACCTTGAGCCTTTTACAAGAGAAGGAGGCACCATTGCCTACAGCAACTTCTGCCCTTCTTTAAAAAATTAAAACGAAATATTTTTGCCCTGAAAGTTTGGACCAAAACCACAGGTGCATGTTATACACAGCAAAATAGGGTACCCCATTTAATCATTTCTTTCAAGGATCATCATAGTCCTTTGCAATATGTTGTACAATGTTTGAAAATATTTTGTATAGTTTTCAATTGTTCAAAACAGAAGTGTCAACCTGATCCTTGTTATTCCCTTAGTGCTGAAAGTAGAAGTTAATTCAGCTTTATATGCTGAGACATGGCCTACAATTTTCAGACAATTTAATACATATATAATGCATTGTGAACAGATAGCAACTGAATATTATATTGTAATTGTGCCAAAAAGGATTTTTTTCTTATGAGTTTAATTTTGTTCACAGGGCAATGAAAAGTTTTTATTTAAAGTACCAGATATTAAAAATTTATCAATTTGTTTGTTACTATAGTAGGATGATTGATTGATATAGGAGGTGATGTTTATACCTGGACATTCTTAGTGTTTGAAAAGTTATGCCAAAATATCTTCCATTAACATTGAGAATATATGACTTACTGTCTTACCTGAGTGTTTATATTCTTAATACCCTTCCATTTTGAGACTTGAAGAGGAGGTATGAGCCTGTTGAAATGCTGAGGATCATATAGGAACAAATGAGATTAAAGTTGAATGACACGTAATTATAGCAATTAAGAACTACTGGGGAGTTGAAAGACTTCTCAGTAAAGATTTCCATTTCTATAACTGTTGCAAATAATAACTCTTCACACATTATACTTCTTAGTTATTGAAATAATGGATCTGTTTTCTATAAAGATTAACTTCAGAGATTCCCAAGTATTCTCACTTATTTATGACCTTAGTATTTTAGTAATTTTTTCGTGGTGCCCCAATACAAAGAGAAATACTTAACAGCTCCATTGATTAAATATTTTTATCTTAACAACTTAGTGATCATTAAAAATAAATGCATAAATTAAAGTAAAAAATTATTTTCTCCTTAAATAGCCATAATTATTTACTAATAGAATGCATGGACCTGTTAGGTACAGGGCAGCTTTTCAAACCTTGAAATCAGATTGGATGTTCTCATTTCCTATTTCACATTGCTTTTTGCTCTCTACTTGCTTTTTTCATCATAGCAATTGTTAAAAACCAAGCTTTGTGATGCCACTAAAGGAATGTAGAATAATCTAACATTGAAACTGTAGAATTTCTCTAGGTAGTAATTTGTACAGTGTCCAACAGATGTCAAGTATTGCTGTGTTTCCCTCAGACATTTAAAATGTCCCTAAGTGCCACCTGTGTTTGCTACAGCACTCCCGGGAGCATTGCACACATTCTGGGTATTGTGGAATTAATTGATACTATTCTAATGTTCATTACTCTGTTATATGGAGTTTTGGCATGATTAATGCCCTAATTTCTCTATTTCAAAAGAGATTGTTTTTTGATCAGCAGAGTTTTTGAGAAATGTAGTAATGGTGAAATAGAACAATAATATATCACATTTTTCTTGATGGACAGGTACTCAACAGCTGAGGCTTCATGGAGAAATTACTGAATAACTTGGTTTTTATATAATGTTTACAAATAATATGGACAAGGAGAAATAGTGAATAAAATATTGAAACATTAAATGGGATTAAAGTAAGGAAGAAATTACTGTACAAGGTGGTATGAATAAACATAAAAAAATGAATGTTATTTAAAGTATCTATGGGAAAATAATTAAAAACTATCTGTGGTATTATTTTATTTCATTGTGTTAATACTGGAATTTCTTCTTCAGTAGGTCCTTGGTCTTGGGGATTCGAAGAATGAATCCACAGACCATAGATTAGTTGTAAGACAGGATTTATTTTACAGAAAAGAGGGTAGAGAAAAAGCACCAGGGCTCCTGGCAGAAGGAAAAACCCGAGTGGGAAAAAAATCTCTTCTCTCTGCCTGGATCCTTTATCTAGAGGTATATATAGTCGCATGGGTCCTTTGTAGTCATATCTGGCCTGGACTTAGTAACAAATGAATGGATACAGTCCCTTCTTCTTGGGGTAAGATGAATGAGTGCATCAATGAATGGATGTACGGTAGTCCCGTCCTGCTAGGAGCAAGGGGAATGAGCACATAAATAAATGGATAATTCAATTCATGAACTTGTCCTGGCCTAAGAAACTTACATGAAATTAACCAGACCAAGGAAATGAGGCATCCCCTTAAATGGGGGAACCCTATATCATCCTTGGGATTGTGATTTGCTTGTAGGGGAGTACTACAGCCAAAGGAGGGCTCTCTAAGGGTGGTTCTGGGGTTGGCAACAAACTGTCTGGTATTTTCTTTGTTACCATTCAGGCTAATAAGTGTAACCTAGATCTTTGTACCCTCAGTGAATACCCAGCAACTTTGTTGGGGCTGTGCTGTGCTGTCCCTCTAACTAGGGATCAGTGGGCATCTGCCTGACTCACTTTTTCCACTGCACTTGATTCTCCAGGTCTGCCTCCCCTGGTCCGCTGCACCAACACTACCAGGGCAGAAATACAGAAGGCATGGCAGGTCCTCCCAGATGACTGGCACTGACCAACCTGGGGTACACCTGCCCTGTATCAGTATCAGTTATTGTAATGTGGTGGAGTAATGGTAGCTGTCCACTGAACTATACTAAATGGTACTGGGACTCAAAATGGATATTTTGAATAATGAAATTTATAAGGAAGTATATTCTGAATTGTGGGAAAATACTACTTTTAGGGAATATCATAAGGATACATTTGTAATTCCATGTGTTCATAGTTTAATATATAATCATAGGGCAATAATATGTTAATAGCTTATGTTTATCTTGTGTTTATTTTGGGCCATACACACTTAGTGCTTTCCATATCTTGGCTGAGTTCTTACAATACTCTATGATGTAGGCCCTATTAATTTGTTATTCTCTTTAACAGTAAAAGAACTGAGGCAGAAAGAGGTTAAGTAATTTGAGGAAGCTTGCAAAGCTAATGAATGGTGTAATCAGAATTTAAAATTCAATGGTACACTTCCAGAGCTCTTGCTTTTTAATAATACCAAGAGTAGAGTGAACTTTTTCCTGAATTTTTTTTCTTTTTTTTTTTTAGACATAGTCTCTATACCCTCAGTAGAATGATGTGGCATCACAGCTCACAGCAACTTACAACTCTATGGCTTAAGTTATAATCAAGCATCAACCTCCCATGTAGCTGGGACTACTGGTGCCCACCACTATGCCCCGCCATCGCTGTTTGGCAGGCTTGGCCTGGGCTCGAATCCACCACCTTTGGTGTATGTGGCTGGCACCGTAGCTGCTTGAGCTACAGGCGCCGAGCTATTTTTTCTTTATTTTTTTATTTTATTGGGGATTCATGGAGGGTACAAAGAGCTATGCTTATTACGCCTGAATGTTAACAACAACAACAAAAAAATAACAGAGAGTTTGGAAAAAAGAAGACAGCAAGTTAATGTGATCTAAATTTACTTATCTTAGACATATAAATACATTGTATTGGTAGATTGGATTAGGGAGAAGAAGCTAAAAACAATACCTTGAAACTTTAAGCATAAATTAATATGTTACTTAGTGGTATTTTATTACATCTATGGCATGACGAATTCAAGATTGAAGTTAGAGTATGTTTCATGAGGAATTCAAGGAATTGGATTATAGCAAGTAGTTACTGGAAGCTAGGTCTGTTCAAAAGGTCATACTATTTGGAGAAGAGCTTAGCTCTGCTTAATTATAATTTTGACCTATAGTATTGCTGGAAATGAAAGAAAATTTGGCTTAACAGGCCAATGGTATGACATTTTTTCTTATATCCTTTGCTTCTTGATGAAAACTATTGTTTTTTCCTTTTTTGATGTACTTTCCCCTCTCAGGACAAAATACCAAAACATTCGATTATTGTACATTTTATCTTGAGTATTCTTCAAACTTCTGTATGTTTTTATGGTTTTTTAAGTTCTAGGTTTAGGTAGATTGTAGTAGTTTGGTTATTTAAAAAGTGCTTAATAAATACTTCTCACTTAATTAAAAGTTGTTTACTGAATGTGTAATATGTTTTTCATTCTGCAGATTACATGTGGGGAGAGAGGGTCAGGAAAGGGGAAAAGCATAGTGCTTCTTATGAAGGTGGTTCTGGTAAAAAAAAATGTAATCATTAACATAGAGGGGGCTTCCCAGACCACCTTTATTTTATAATGAAGCTCTTTTCTGCCTTTATTTTCTATCTTAACTTCTTGAGTTTTTTTTTTTAATACTTGTTAAATTAAAAGAGTTCTTTTTCCATGATTAAAGTTTTGTTTATCATACTTGAGCGTCTCTTATGTTTTTATAAGAAATCAGAACTTCTGGAAATCTATGTAAGGTTAAATACCATTACAAGCATTTTCAACAATAGGTAAAGATGACAATCTGACAATAGGTAAAGATGATTAGGAGCACAGACTTAGGAGTCTTGTAGTTCAGAATTTAAATCTTTAAGTATTTCTGTGGCTTCTTTCAACTCTCTAGACTTCAGTGTCCACATTTTTTAAAAGGATTTTTTACAAGATTAGAAAAGATATACCTAAAGCATTTAGTTCAAAGATTGGCCAGGAATAGGTACTCAAAAATGGCCATGATACTTTAAGAATTTTCTTAAGTGGTCATAACATCATTGGGGATGTGTGAAGAATGCCATATTTGATGTTAAGCATTGAGGACTTACAGAAAAAATAATTATTTATATGAATATTTCTTTCACTGAGTTGTAACCTCATTTAAGAGGTTCTTGAGCTAAAATTCACCAGTCACCTCTGTAAGATTGTAATCTATTGGCCAGGCCCAGTGGCTCACACCTATAATCCTAGCACTCTGGGAGGCTGAGGCAGTGGATTGCTTGAGCTCAGGAATTGGAAACCAGCCTGAGCAAGAGTGATACCCCTTCCCTACTAAAAACAGATAAACTTGCTGGGTATGGTGGCACACACCTATAATCTCAGCTACTCAGGAGACTTAGTTAAAAGAATTGGTTGAGTTCAGGAGTGTGAGGTTGCTGTGAGCTGTGACAACACTGCACAGTAGATTTTGGCAAAAGAGCCATATTTGTTTAAAAAAAAAAAAGGTTGTGATCTATCACCTTGAGATTTAGGTATATGTCTTTTAAAACAGCTGCATGGCAGATTCTGACATTCCCCTCAGATAAAGTATGATTCTGTAGACAAAAATCTAAGCTAGAAAGGTAAATATTTTTCCATGTTTATGAATGGATAAATCCAAGCTCCAATATTTAATAGTTTTAAAGACTGTTAGAGAAAATTTGTGATCTTTCATTGTAACTTGCTTAATATTTAACTCTAACATATGAAAATGAATTATTTTTAATGATTTATGGATAGTTAAGATCACAGGCTATGGAGCCAGGACCCTTATCTTGGCTGTTAGTTGTGAGACTTCAGCCAAAGTACTCGCTTTTCTATGCCTTAGTGTTCTTTTCTGTAAGCTAAAATAAGAATAGAGTTGTTTTGAGTTAATGCATATAGAGGGGATTATAATAATGTATAGAACATAAGTGTATTATTATTATTCTCTCATGTTATAATTTGAGTTTCTTTTCAGTTCATGTAGTTGGGAAAAAGTCAATTAGTATCTTCTATATAAAATTTTTCCAAGAGTAATAGCTCTCATCTATGGTGTTTTTGTTGTTCTTTTAATATTATATCTTATTTGCAGTTTACTAATTCTAAAAATAGTGTGACTTGTACTTGAATCTGAAATCTCAAATCTGAAATACATCTCAATCTCAAATTGAAGACATTTAGGATTTACCATGAAGCATATACACAGATTGCTTAATTTTCCTGTTTGTTTTGCTTCTATATGGCATATCTTTGTATAAATCTTGAAAATATGGTTTTCTTTATTTTTAATAGTCTGTACTTTTGTTTAGGCTTCTTAATTCATTTTTCTTGTATTCACTCTCTTATTTTCAGTTGTTGTCTACTCCTTCTGCTGCTTCTCCACCTGCTTCTCCTCCTGCTTCTCCTCCTCTTTCTACCCCTCCTTCTCCTCCTCCTGTTCCTCCTCCTCCTCCTGCTTGTCCTCCTCCTCTTCTTGTTTCTCCTCTTCCTTCTCATCCTCTTGCTTCTCTTCCTCCTACTTCTCCTCTTCCTCTCTAGAAATGAAAACTTAATCCTGGAAAATGGGAAGTATAAAAGAAAATAAAGGCAAGATGATATTTAATTTCTATTGGTATGTATATTTAGGATATGCATGGTATATCCTTGAGGTACTTATGTTTCAAGATTTAACCTTAGGGTAGGTGAGAGAGTATCTTATATTTATGTTTAGAATTAAAGTTTTGATGGCTTGATAAGCAGACTATTGTTGTAAGATTATATTATATACTCTTACCCCTGGAAAAACCTCCCTCTACTACTAAACACATGGATTGCACAGCTGCTATATGGTTGTACACTGTCCTGTGTGTATTAAGCCAACACAGCCTAGAAGGGGATTGCATTTTGGAACATGCTAGTAGCATGACTGTTTGGAGACCCCCAGAAGCATAGCTGCCAGAATTCCACCATCTGGCAGCAGTGCTGCTATACAGTTCCACCCAAGGCATAAATACATTTTTGTTGAGCACTTTTCTTGTTGCAAAAGCCATGTATGCCTAGGTAGATATATTGAATAGATGGTCATGGACTAACAGAAAAGTGTTAAGTTGGGACCACTCTAAAGTTGAAGATAAGAGAACATACAATAAACTATTAAGAAACACAGTTGAACTTGTACAGCAGAAGGGAGGAGGTTGACAGATGATCTTAACTTTTATGAACACCTTTAAATTAAAAAATTATGAGATTATAGTGAAGAACAGTTACATAAAAGTCATGTACATGGCAGAAGGCAATACGGAAAAATAACTTTTAAAGGTAAAAAAAATTATGATTGCCTTTATTTGATGAGAGCTTATTTCTGGTTTTATTAAAAATTCTGGAAACATTGAACATAAGTCACATTCTATGGAGAAGGAAGTATTATATAGCTTGCATGTATGGATATCTGCATATCAGAGCACAAAATATTGACATGATAATTGCAGTCAAGCCTAAGTGAACAACGGCCTGTGGGAATTCAGCTGGTGTTGTACCAACTGGATGGCTGCTCAGGACACAGTTTGAAATGCAACGTGCAAGCTAGCACTTTATTCAGCACAGGCAGGCATCATTTAAAAATCCTTGGGGGCAACCCTGGTGATGTGCAGATGTTAAAACAGTCTGTTCTGAAGTGCTGATATTTTTGAACAGTGTAAGAGATTTCTAGATTTTGGGTGAAAAATATCTGCACAGTTACTAAATGCATATAGATGCATAATTTTTTCTGTTTCTTTTGTGATGTTTTACATAATGTTGATTGTACAGTAATATCTGGACAAGTATTTAAAAGAAAAAGAAACAGTAAAATCAGGGAAATAGTCGTGTAATTTCTAACTAAATTAGAAAAAAAGTTTTGTTTTGAGTTTGAGCTTTGTATGTTTACTGATAGTATTAAATTAATAAAAGTATCTGATATTTAGAAGTATTTTAAATCTAAATAGTTATGTCATATTAATTATTGCTTCTCTGTTTACATCAATACACCATAATTTACAGATTCAGATTCAGATGTTGTAGCCTGACTTTATTCTATGCTCTAGTTTGGCCCTATCTGATTGAACAGGAGGTAAAAAGATTTTTCATGTGTGAGACCTCCTGCACAAACTTTGGCTTTTAGATATAGCTTTAAATGTTTATTTTATATTAAAGATAAAACATAAACTCTGTATTATACTAAGTTCTGTATAAAAGCAAAATAGGTATATTAAATATATTTGGAATTTTAACATACTTTATATTAAAGTTTTTGTATGTATGAAGAACTGTTGAATTATTTTTATTCTGCATGTTAAAGGATTTTTTAAAAAGTTACTTTTACTGTGGAGTAAAATATTATTTATAGAATATTTCTGTGAATTCTCTTTCAAGTTTTATTGGTATATTATTTAAAGTACCATTCTGGTAATTCATTTTGCATGTTCAAAATAGGAAAATAGTTATGGAATAATTTATAAATCAAAAGATAAATAATTTGATGATATAATTTTCATTTCTCTAAACTTCCATTTTTATTAATCTTACTGTTTAGAATCTAAGTGTTTAGTAGAAATAGGGAATGTGTTGAAATTGAAAACCATTAATATATATAAAATCTATATTTTCTTAGATGCTGTATTCACATGAAAGAAAATACTAGTCAAAGTAGCTTTATTTTGTGTATTGTTATCTGTTAATTAAGAATAATCAACTTCAGTAAGTTTTTCTTTGTTTTCAAATTTAGAACAATATTACTACCTCATTTATAGCTAAATGTTTATTTTGGATTCTAATATTTCATTTTGACAACTCATTAAAAATGGGCTCATAACCAGAAATTATGATTCTGTCATATTGTGTAATATGTGGGTATTATATATGGCATACTTGATAACATGATAAAATTTTGTTTCTTAATGAATTAAGAATAACTTCTCAGATTTTTTTTTTCTTCTCAGTTTAGAAAAGTGGCAAAAAGTTAGCATGGTAATTCATGTTAAATGTTCAAATGGTTAGTACTCTTGGGAAAAGTGATTGGAGCTTTAAACTTGTAGAGACTTGACAGCCTCTCTTCACTTCATTTTTCATTCTAAAGAAGTCTGCAAATATTCTTAGCTCACATCATTATTGCACATCAGTGGTTCTAATTAGCTAAATAGGAGTTTGTCTCAGTCATTGATCATCATCAACTTCTTGACAGTATTCTTTTTTTTTTTTGGATAGGAACCTTTTTATGTTTTGTAAATATGTAGAATCTGTATTATTTGAATTGACCGGATAGGTTGATAATATTTTAAACTTGAAACAATTTTTTCATCTTATTTTTTAAGTAAAAAATATTGTATTCCTCTTGTAGCACTGTTTTCTCTTGGGAGTTGTTTTCGTTTTGTGAAAATGTTAGATGTCCTATACCACCAGGAGCTGCTAGACAAATCTCCATATAAATTTTGAATTGTGATTATTTTTTAATTTCAAAATTATAACATAGTATTCAGTTTTGGAGATTTTTTTGGTAAAATATATCATTGAGGTATACTTTTCAAGTTTGTATTCTATATGAAGCTTAATATTTAGTTTATGGCTTTTGGGTTTTATGTGACTCTGATTAGTCTATTAGGAAATGTGTCCATTATTATTTTAATGACTCTCAGACTTTAGTGCACATCAGAATTGCTTAAGACCTAGTATCTTAGTCACTTTTGGTTGCTATAATAGAATACTATAAATAGGGTGGCTCAAACAACAAACACTTCTTTCTTACAGTTCTGGAGGCTCATAATTACCAAATTAAGGTGGCAGCCAATTCCTTAGAAGGCTGTGTTGCAGATGGCTGCTTTCTTCTTATATCATTATGTGGCAGAGAGAGATCATGTCTCAGAGTGTCTTCTTATAAGGGCTCTTCTCCCATTAATAAGTGCTCTGTCCTCATGATCTAATTGCCTCCAAAGACTCCCTCCAAGTATAGTCATATTGGTTATTAGGGTGTCAATATATGAATTTTGGGTGGACACAAACAGTCAGTACTATCTTGTTAAACATGGATTTGTAAAAGAAATTCAAAGCACAGTAAGTATATTCTTTATTTTACTCTCTTTTTTTGATCAACATAATTTAAGTATGCACAGAAGTTTTACTGTAGATTCAAGTCTGCTGTGAGATAAAAATGTTGAAACACATTGTCCTAATTTATTGTCTTTATTGTGCTTATTAACTACTTGATATACACTGTATTCATGAATGTGTTATTTGTTTTCAGTGTCTCTGTACTAAAATGTTAATTCCATGAAGGAAGCCACATGATTTATTTTGTTCCCTGCAGTGTCCTCAGGTGAATACCTGTCATATAATATGTGCTTGATAACTACTTCTTGAATGAATGACTGATAAATGTGATTATCTGTATACTGGGGCTGGCGGATTCAAACTCAGCTGGGCCTGCTAAATAAGAATGACAACAATGACAACAAATAGCCAGGTGTTGTGGCGGGTGCCTATAGTCCCAGCTACTAGGGAGGCTGGAACAAGAGAATCACTTAAGCCCAAGAGTTTGAGGTTGCTGTGAGCTGTGACATCACAGGTCTCTACAGAGGGCAACATAGTGAAACTCTGTTTCAAAAAAAAAAAAATTGGTAGGTATTCCTTCAATCTGAGGACTTTATTTAATTTTAAAGTATTCTCAGTAATTATCTCTTAAAATAAGACTGTATTTTTCAACCTAGTGAACTATTTCTAGAATCTTCATACTTTTTTCCAAAGAGGCTGTATTAGTTTGCAGTCCCACTAGCAATATAAAAGTGTTGCCCTTTCTCCACATCCATGTGGGCTAGTCTAACTAGGGTTAAGTGATATCTCGGAGTGATTTTGATTTGCCTCTCTCTGATGACTAGGGACGATGAGCATTTTTTCATGTTTGTCGGCCCTTTGTCTGATTTCTTCAGAGAAGTTTCTGTTCAAATCTCTTGCCCATTTATAAATAGGATTGTTTGCTCTTGTTGATTAATTTGCGTTCTCTATAGATGCTAGTTATTCCTTTGTCCGATTCATAGCATCAAATATCTTCTCTCATTGTGAAGGTGGTCTGTTTGCTTTAGTTGTTGTATGCTTAGCTGTGCAGAGCTTTTTAGCTTGATCATGTCCCATTTATTCATTTCTGGTGTTGTTGCATTGCCTAGCGGGTCTTCCTCATAAATTTTTTCCCTAGGCCAATAGACTCAAGAGTTTTTTCTATACTTTTTCTAGGATTTTTATTGGTTCATATATTAAATTTAAATTTTTTAGCCAGTGAAAGTCATTTTTGTTGGTGGTGAGAAGTGTGGGTCCAGTTTCATTCTTCTACATATGTTTAATCTGTTTTCATGTTTTTAATCTCACCATTTTTCTAAATAGTATTCTAGATGAATCCCTTGTTACCCTTTATTCCACTATTTCCTCTTTTTATGTCTAGTTTTGGGCTTAGTCCATTTAATCTTTTTTTTTGTTTTGTTTTAGTGATTACAGTGTTTATTTTCAAGAGTTTTAATAGATTTTTCATATCTACCTGTTCTTATTTTCTTTCTTTCTTTCTTTTTTCTTTTTTTTTTTTTTTTTGAGATAGAGTTTCACTATGTCTTCCTCAGTAGAGTGCAGTTGCATCACAGCTCACAGCAACCTCCATCTCTTGGGCTTAAGCAATTCTCTTGCCTCAGCCTCCCAAGTAGTCTGGGATTACAGGCACCTGCCACAATTCAGAGCTATTCTTTCTTTCTTTTTTTTTTGCAGTTGTCATTATTGTTTTAGCTGGCTTGGGCTGGGTTCGAACCTGCCAGCTCCCATGTATGTGGCCGACACCCTACCCACTGAGCTAAGGGCGCCGCCTTTATTTCTTGTTTTTGTTTCTATAATCTTTTGTGTATTTAAGGAACCATAACTTATTGTAAAGTCCATTTTTGTATATTCTGTTACTATCATTTTGTCTCGAGGACTGAATTTTTGACTTGAATAGTGTCTGTGTATGTGGGTTCATTTGTTTTGGAATTTCTTGTTTGTAGATCACATTTTTTTTTTTTTTTTTGAGTCAGAGCCTCAAGCTGTCACCCTGGGTAGAGTGCTGTGGCATCACAGCTCACAGCTACCTCAAACTCCTGGGCTCAAGCGATTCTCCTGCCTCCATCTCCCAAGTAGCTGGGACTACAGGTGCCCGCCACAACACCTGGCTATTTTTTGTTTACAATCGTCATTGTTGTTTGATGGGGCTGGGCTGGATTTGAACCTGTCAGCTTAGGTGTATGTGCCTGGCGCCTTAGCCTCTTGAGCCACAGGCACTAAGCTTATGGGTCACATCTTAAGGCAGAAGGTTGCTGTTACTGTTTTCTTCTGCCTCTTTTCTTAATACGTCCCCTCATCTCATGCCTATTTCTATGTACAGATTTTATGGTTGCTTCAAAATTGTCAACCTCACTCCTGCTCCTCTTCCTGAAATAGGTTTTATGTTGGTTGCTTGGGGCTTTTGTAGCCAATACCAGCACAAGGGATTTGCTGTATTTAGCCTCAGTTGTAGAATGCTTTGACTCAACTCCTGATTTCATTGCTATATCTATAAACTTTTGCCATATTTTAATTTCATATTACTTTTAGTTTTAGGTGAGGATGGGAAGTTGTTTTTTCCAGTATCCACTTATGAATTAGCATTCCCACCCTAGTCTTTGGTTGCAAGCAGTGAGCCTGGCTATGCTTCTACATATTGAGCAAATCACTTTTTTTCTCTATTATTATGGGAAGTCAAGCTCCTTTCCACCTCAGCCTGTGTCTAGATCTGGAGGACAGCAAACAACAGCTTCATCCTCATTCAAATCTGTATATTTCTGTTTAGTTCATGATCCTCAGGGATGTTGTTGTGTCACTTTAATTTTTTATCTAATATTTTTTTCTTTTAATAAAATAGAAGAGAGGGTAGGTGAAGTATGAACTTACTATGCTAACTTATTGAAAGTCTATTGTAAATTTTCTTATGAACTATTCTACCTTCAACTTATCTCTCATAACCAGTGTTATGTTCTTTTGACTGGGGCTCCTTCTCATATACCTTTGTGCTTCTAAGACGTCTTACTGCATATTATTTTCTCAAGTGAAGGTACTTTCCTTTTTTCTTATCTGTACATTCTTTGATTCTTCAGTGGTTTAGACATATACTCCAACTTGTTATGCCTATTTTTAAAATTTTTTTAAAAATATAAATCAGTGTCTAATAAATTTCTCCTCATTTATGATGTAAATTGACCAGTGACAGTCTGATTATATAATATCTTGAGCCCTGGTTTTTCCTTTCCTTTCCCTTCATTTTCATTTCTAAAGTTGTATTTGTTTATTTTTAGACGATAGTCATTATTTGAAAGTAGTATGATTTTATGTTTTCCAGAGAAATATGTAAAGTCTCCATGTTTTTATGGCTGAATAGTTTTCCATAGTGTACATATACCACTGTTTATTAATTCATTCATGGGTTGTTGGGCACTTGGGTTGCTTCCATGTCTTGGCAATTGTGAATTAAGTTGCAATAAACATTCTAGTGCAAATGTCCTTATGATAAAATGATTTATTTTCTTCTGGGTAGATTGATTATTTAACTACCATTTAGTACATTTTGTAGTATTCTCAGAGGGTAGAAATGTATGAAACGTGTCAGAAATCCAGATATTCAAGTGTTACAGGATCTGTTCCTCTCTCTGTTTTGGGACTGTACCTTAAAAATGGTAATAGTTTATCCCTATGTTAGGGATAAACTGTGTATATAAAATCTTTAACTTAACTAATACATTTACTATATTTAAATTATTTTTGGGTTGATATTATAGTTATTGCAATAATGTTAAACCGTGTTTAATGTGTTTTTAGATCATATATCTAAATATGGAAATGAAACTTTTTTATAGCATGAAGTTGTCAGCAGTTGTAAGTTACTGTTGCTTGCCATATGCTTTTTGATTAATTCTGAAAGAGCTGTCAACACAAGATGATTTAATTTTCTGTATTTTAAAGTGATATTTATTATCAGGATGTAAAAATTTAAAATTAGCTATGAATTATGACCAGTAATCTCTTGGTATATATATATTTTTGTATCTAGAGAAAAACAGAAATCTGAAGCAAAAGACAGAAAAGTTCTAGAAATTCTGCAAGTCAAGGATGCTAAAATACAAGAATTGGAACAGGTTGGTGTTATAATAAAAAATATTAAAATTATTAATTTACCTTGGGTAGTAGGTTGTTAAAATTATTTTAAAATTTCTGTAGTAATGTTCATTAATAATGTCATGGTGATTATGTATAAAGCATTACTATTTTGAAATCACTTTAGTCAAGTTATTCTTCATTATTGTATTTGCTTGTAGCCTATTGTATGTTTTCTGAATTATTAGGTCATGATATTTATATATTAAAACTCTTCAGGTAATGTTATAATTTTATGACAGTATCTAGCTCTTATTATTCTGTTGAATTTTACCTTTATAAATGAGCAGTTATTCACTTCTGAAGGTTGAAAACGTTTGCATGGATTTATTTATAGAAAATATCAACAATAATGGAGGTTATTCTATTTACTCTTTTAAACGTTTGCTTTTTTTAAGTTTCAGATTAATATATTAATATAAACAATAGGGTTACATTGTTTGCATTATGTAAAGTCCAAATTGCAGTTGAGCCCTTCTCCCACAGTATACCCCTATATTGCACTTGCTAGGTGAGAGCTTAGTACAATACTATCTTTTACATATAATAGTAAATTATATATTTACAAATAATTATGTACATAATTATATAAATACATATAATATATAAAATTGTGATTGTATAATCAGTATATATCATTGCAAAAATACATGTGGTCAGTCTAGGAACCATTTTCAAGATACACATATCTCTGCTGGGCTGACTCCTATAAATCTTAGCACTCTGGGTGGCAGGGGTGGGGAGGATCCCTTGAGCTCAGGAGATCAAGACCAGTCTGAGGAACAGCTAGGCCCATCTCTACTAAAAACAGAAAAATTAGTCAGGATGCCTATAGGCCCAGGTATTTGGGAGGGCAAGGCAGGAGGATACCTTGAGCCCAGAAGTTTAAAGTTGCTGTGAGCTAGGCTGACACCATGGCACTCCAAGCTGGGGAGACAGAGTGAGACTCTGTCTCAAAAAACAAACAAATGAACAAATGTCTCAAAAATAGAAGTAAAAGAAATGTATTATAAGAATGGCCTATAACACTATATAATACTTTAATTCATTTTCTACCCAAGTGCTCATTATGGACTCTATTAACTATAATTTGTCTGGTTTTAATGGAGGTACCTTTATGCTACTATACTCTTCTGATTTCTGAATCTGCTTTCCTTACTAAACAATGAAAGGGTCATAAGAATGTGGATTTATGGTCAGTTATTATTATAAAGTTGTTTTATTAAATCACTAAAAGTCTCATCCTGCATTAACATAAATTCTTTCTAAGTGGAATGAAGATTCCAATGTGACATATCAATTTGAAATTTATACCTTCTCCAAAGTTGTGTTTTTCTTACAGACAATGTCATAATTGGTACAGACAGTATCATAATTGGGAGTATAATCATAAAATTTTAAGAATAACATTTTAGTTAGCTTATTCTGGAAAGAAACAATTATATTTGCCACCTGAGATGTATCAAACAATGTCAAAATGTTTTGTAAAATAGGTAAAAATTGCCATGTGCATGGTATATTAATTGGCCCAAGCTAAGCTGCCTAATGTATACAATCTTATGATACAGAAATAGCAGACATCATTTTTATTAACCTTTCGTTGGGAAAAGTACTTGGCCACTCTAAGATTTAGGGGGGTTGAAAAAATTTAGATTGAGCAGGCTAAATGGTCTCTTTCTCAGTTAAAAACTCTGTTCTATGGAGGAGAATGGGTTTTGGTACTCCTTTTAATATCCTTCAGAGTTAATTTTGCACTCCTTTTGGTGAATGCTCTTCAGTTTACCAGTTGTGGATGGCTATCACATACCATTAAAAAAATGTTGGCTTTTGTAATTGATAGTGTTTTCCCCCCTTTCTTTCTTTCTTTTTTTTCTTTCTTTACTAAATTCTTTTTCTGCTCTGCTTCCTTGGTAGAGATTTCATTATTTATCTTTTTGAGTAGACTCACACAGGTTATATACAAATGTATAAAATATTAAATTACCTTAAGATAAATTATTTGTTTTTTAGTACTTCAAATTTCTTAGCTTAAATCTTACACATTTTTGTGCAATAATGGTTATAACCTTCTGTGAGGTGTATTTTTAGTTAGGCTCAATAGAATATTTTATTAAATGTATATATTGTGATGGTGTCATGGAAAATCAAAGTTACATATATTGCCTTTAATTATTTTTGAATCCTTTTAAGGATTAGGGTGAGGATATATGTAAGATGTAAATAACCATATCTTCAATGCTAGCTTATGGGCTCAATGAAAGTGGTATCCATTTCTCTCTTACTGACCTTTTATACTCAGCACCTAATATTTATATTGCCTAGCTCATAACAGATACTCTTTGAATATTGTTGAAAGTATGATTGAAATAGAATAAAAGCAGTGTATTATGGTGCAAGATGTTGCAAAGATTCAAAGGAAGGAAAGATTAAATTCAGTGAAAAGATCTTATTTTCAAATGGGTTTCAGTAGGAAGAGATTTATTGGGAGGATTTATAAGCATTCATAAAGGTATCATAAATAGTAGGAAAAATGCATGAAAACAGCAGTGTAGGGTAGTATGTTTGAGTAATATTGAAATGTATATAGTTTACTTCATAGGTAATATATAAGACTATAGGTTAACGTAAGACTTATTTTATGTTGGATGATCTATCAGGAGGTTATTTCATAGTCTTAAGTAGTGACATGAACCTGAATTATTAGGTTTACAGGGATTAAAGGTATGTAAATGGAACAGTAAATACATGACAGTAACTTAAAAATGATTCTCAGGTTTTCTGTCTGGAGAAACCAGGGAGGAAGGTTATTTTCAGGAAGTACAACTTCTTTTGCGGGTAAAGTTTTGAACTTTTTTAGTTTGTATTTTAGTTACTAATAGGAATTCCATTTAGAGATTTTTACCAAACTGTTAGAAGCATAGATCTGGCACTTGGGAGAGAGTTTTGACCTTGAGATATGGATATATAATGTAACAGAGAAAACTTTAAATGATGATAATTTTGAAAAAAGATTATTTTCTGATATTAATGGGCATGAGTGAGAGGAAGACAAATTTTAGTAAAAGAGATGATAAGACTTTAAATAAGGACAGAGAAGTTACAGTATATTGATTACTGTGGAGTGTTATGCTCCTGGGCTTCTGATCCCGTAAGTTGTTATTCTCTGTATCCACCTGTCTCTTTATTTGGGGAGCATTTGTTTGTCTGATGATCTCAGTTTTCTGATGATCTAAGAGGAGTTGTTAATTTTCAGTTTGTTCAGCTTTTTTCTTACTATGTGAGTGGATGGGACAACTTTTATGTTTCATATGCTGGACTGGGAACTGGAAGTCTCTCCATTGAATTTTTTTTTTTTTAATTTTCACTGAGTAATATTAAATAGCTCTTTATTTTCAAGATTTATAACTATGGAATAGAGTAACAAACTGTATAAAGTTACTGTAAAGTATCACACATATACACTTTTCTTTTTAGCTGTTGCAGAAAAACTTATAGAATTATAATCTCTCAGTAATAAGTAGCTTAAAAAATAATAACTAGTTTAGAGAATTTCCATAAAACTTTTTGGGAGAAGATTATGCTTTAGCCTTGCCACTGTTAGTTATAAAATAATATAATGCATTTTTCTTCTAGTATTGCTCTTAAAAACATGAGTTCTGATAACCTAGTATATTGCATTTAATTACATGATGATTGCTCTTTTTTTTTAAATTGTTGGGGCCTCATTGAGGGTAAAAAGAACCAGATTACACTGATTGAATTTGTTAGGTAAAGTTCCTTTTATGATTGTGACCCATCCCCAAGAGGTGTCACACCCTACCCCCATCCCCTACTTCCCTTTCCCTGCACCCTCTTCCCCTCCACCCCACACCTTGTACTAGGTTCTCAATTGTCCTCATATCAGAATTGAGTACTTAGGGTTCTTGCTTCTCCATTCTTGTGATGCTTTACTGAGAATGATGTGTACCATTCCATCCAGTTTAATACAAAAGATGTGAACTCTCCATCTTTTTGTAGTATTCCAATAGTATTGGATTCCAATACCAGTAGTATTCCATGGTTTCATATATCACAACTTGTTAATCCATTCCTGGGTTGGTGGGCGTTTAGGCTGTTTTCACATTTTGGCAATTGTAAATCTAGCTGCGATAAACAATCTAGTGCAAATGTCCTTATGATAAAATGATTTTATCATTTATGATAAGGATAATGGGTTTTGGTACTGCTTTTAATATCCTTTGGAGTTAATTTTGCACTCCTTTTGTTGAATGCTTTTGATATTCATTTTATTTTGTTAAAATCCATTGCCTAGTTTTACCTTTCACATCATTGTGGAAGCTAGGTTTTGTCCTTTCGTTGCTGGGTGCTTTACAGGCGGTCCATTGTGATGGTCAGTGTGTAGAATAGGTCTGTGTGTTTCCTGTAGAACTGGTCTTATTGCGGCAAACTTCCTTAATGTTTGCATATCAGTAAAATATTTGATTTCTCTATCAATTTTAAAGCTTAGCTTAGCAGGATATAGAATTCTGGGCTGGAAATTGTTTTGTTTTAAGTAGATTAAAGGTAGATGAGCATTGTCTTCTGGCTTGAAAAGTTTCATTTGAGAAGTCTGCTGTCACCCTGATGGATTTTCCCAAGTAGATCAATTGGTGCTTACTCCTTGGGGCTTGCAGAATCTTTGCTTTTGTCTTGACTTTGGACAGTTTCATCACAATGTGTCCTGGAGAAGCTCTATTTGCGTTGAGGTAACCTGGGGTCCGATATCTCTCTGAAAGGAGTTTGTCAGAATCTTCGGTGATATTTGGGACATTTTCATTTATAATATTCTCTAGTATGGCTTCCATTTTGCTGGGTTGTTCTTCTTCCCTTTCTGGAACACCTATGACTCGTCTGTTTGAATGCTTCATGAAGTCCCATAATTCTTTTTTTTTTTTTTGAGACAGAGCCTCAAGCTATCCCCCTGGGTAGAGTGCCATGACATCACAGCTCATAGCAACCTCCACACCTGGGCTCAAGCGAGTCTCCTTCCTCTGCCTCCCAAGTAGCTGGGACCACAGGCGCCTGCCACAATGTCCGGCCATTTTTTGGTTGCAGCCATCATTATTGTTTGGCGGGCCGGGCTGGGGATTCGAACCCACCACCTTAGGTATACGTGGCTGGCGCCTTAGCCGATTGAGCCACAAGCGCCAAGCCAAAGTCCCATAATTCTGTCCATGAGTGTTCTGCTTTCTCTCTCTCTTTTTTCTGTCTCTTTAACTGAGTTAGTTCAAGAGCTTTGTCCTCTACCCCTGAGATTTTTCTGCATGGTCTAATCTTTTTTTTTTTTTTTATTGAATGGTAACTATGTACATTAATGCACTTCTGGGGTACAGTGTGGGGTTTTCACATGCAATCCGAAATACTTCCATCAAACTGATCAACACAGCCTTCATGTCATTTTCTCAGTTATTG